>KZ308210.1:246690-432035 GCA_000376725.2 Ladona fulva | reverse complement strand
TATATATGAGCGGAAGGATACAAAATAGAGACTCCGAAGAGACGTTAGACGCGAGGAAGATAAAACACAAAGACGTGACGAGAAGAAAGTGGAATCGGTTTGATACCGCGGTGTGGGAGAAACTACGTAATGGAACTTCCTCTGGGTGGGGGATGGAGATAGGAAGATTGGTGGTGAAGGAGAGGAAGTGGCGAGAGAAGCTAGCCGAGCTACTGGGTTGGGAATCCTTCCGAGACAAGAAATCTATTACCTCAAGCCTCCGCACCCCATCCAAGAGAACCCTGCCGAGTCTTTGGAGAACCCTACTGCCTCCACGCCTCTTACACGCCTCCGCCCACCGAGAAAGGACTGGCACAATTTGCTCACGACGCCTCCGATGGAAAAAAGTTGAGGAGGGAATGGTGTGGAAAAGAAGATAAATGAGAGAAAAGAGAGAAAGGATACAAGAGGCGAAGAGAAATGCGGAATCAGAACAAAAAGATATTACCTAATAGGTGGAATTGTTAGCACGCCAGTTTAGCACCAAAGACCAGGGTTCAAGTCCCGGATAACCGGTTTTTTGAAGGCAAAGGACAAGGTTTTTTTCTTTTCATCCGTGTTGTGTTTGTTCTATATCATTAAAACGTAATTGTGTATATCTGTATTTGTCAAAGGAAAGATAATAATAATTTTAATGATAATAGTGGCCTAGTAAGGGAAGAAAATAAAATTTTTGCACCACAGTAAATAATCCGATAATCGAGCATTTGATGCCTAGAGAGAGATAATATGCACGGAAAAATACCTTTCTTCAGGAATGAAAAAGTTAGAAATAGGCTCAAATAAAGTAGAAATTACATTGAATCAAAATCAAAAGGAAGAGAATGTACACATGAGAAGTCATACTAATGACTTGAAAATGGTAAGTAAAAGAGGATATGACCAAAACAAAAGGTGTTGAAGGATGACGCGAACTGAATCAAATCAACCGGCAATTCCAACAGTAAAAGAGTGAGATTCAAAAAGAAGATGACGGAAGATGGGGAGAAAATCGAACCATGAGATGAGACGGAAAAATAATGAAAAAAAGGAAGTGGAAGAAATAAATGAAGGATACAGGAGAGGAAGTCCCAAAGAACGAAGCAACGTTACTCTTGTGGTAGTAAGAGGCAGGACTCTCAAGGAAGGAGTGCGGAAGGAAGGGAAAGCTTGGATAAGAGAAGAAAAGGCAGGGAGAAGAAAAAGAGAGGCAAAATGGGGAGGGCTATATGAAAAAAATACAGGAAGATTCATACGGACGGGTGAAATATTGCGGGAGAAAAGCTTGAGGAGATTGGAGGTGGGAAGAGGAAAAAATTGATGCCAGAAAAGCATTAAGTGAAGGAAAAAGGCGCAAAGAGGAAGCGTGGAAAAGAGGGATAAAGGAGGAATTTAGAAGATCGAGTGAAAAAGATTGGTCTCGGAGGAGATGAGAGGGAATGCAAGGGAAAGAGAAATTAAGATGGATGGCGACGGTGGATAGGAATACACAAAATGAAAACGCAGGCAACTATCGGAGAGGAAATGAATAAGATGTGTCAATATACAGTAACAGAAATAAAAAAAATATCATGAGGTAAAATACTAAGTGTGCCTCTTTTCACAACGCTATTTTACTACTCCGAAATTAATATAAATAATTCATTAAAATATTTGGTTGCACATGAACATTGTCGTGTATGTGTAACATTGTGTATGAGCACTAAATCTGTAGTTAAATGCATAAATAAAATAATCCTACATTATGATATACACTCGTTAAATGAGGCAACTAACGTGACAGCCTAATGGGACAAAATAAACCCCAACACTAAATATCCATAACTCGGATATTTGAAAACGATGTAAATATCAATCCCAAAAAGATGAAGGGAATTATGGAAGGAAAGATAAGAGGAATCGAATCCGAAACTGAATCAACAAAACTCCATCCTATATCCTCTCAGAATTTCCGCAAAAAAATGAAACATGAAGACGAGATAATATACATTTTGAAACCGGCAGAAGTAGTTATAAAAAGAACTCCCATCGAATCAATTCCTCCCAATAAATATCTGAGCCTTCACAATCCCGCCAAACTCTTCGAAACGCAATAAAAATCTGCGAAGGAGAAAAGAAAAATACAAACGCGAAAGGACCCTATCGATCCGATCCCACTCCCCTTCCATCGGGAAATAAAATAATACCCGATTACCAACGTTAAGTCAACGTTTCAAGGGAAGAATATGCAATGCGAATGTCTTCGAAACATCTTCGACTGGGTAAACTCGTTTATTTTGCGAATTCTATTACCTTTTCCGCCCAACCCGACCACCGTCTCCACTCCTTAAAGCTCTAAAACAGAATATTCCCAACATTTCGAATTCGACTCCGAGCTCACTCATGCCTCTTTAATATGAAAACTTTTTCGGGGGGAAAAATGGCTTCTTTCTCAAGCGAGGGCCGGGAGCGACGTGGAATGACAGAACTCCATATTACTTCCACTTCCCGAAACTGCTGATATACATCCACGTTACCGGAGGCTATCGCCATATTCTCACAGCAGGGGGCGACGCGGATCATTACTTTTCAAATTTCTTTCATTCCACGTCACCTAAGACCTCGACGCACTATTCTTGGGACCAGACTCGATTTCCCGCTTAATGGTGGAGACAGAAGGGGCGAAATGATACTGAGGTAAATTACTCGGAAATCAAAAGAGGGTACGGGTGAATGAATTAATGGGTGGATGGAGTAATCAGACAGAGATACACCGAAAACGATTTTTTGAAGGAACATTTAACTTTGTAAATATTCGACTGAGTGATGTATACGATACCCGAAATGAAGTCATCACTTAATTAACTACCTCTTCAAGTGAGAAGAGGAAAGGTTTTAAGTTTTAGTCTTCCTTGTATAACAATAAATTTTACGATACAGGCATAACGTCTTTACCGGTTAATTGATCCTAACTGCTAATAAACAGGATACATTTAAAATAAATTAAATGTCACAGTACCATAGTCTTTTAAATTAGTGTCCAAGAATAAGGAGATGCAAGGGAACTAGCGCTCAAAGCCTCGCTAAGTAGAAAGATTAGTTTGCCAGTATCATAATTATTACCAACAGAATGTACAAAATCCCTACACTGATGGTTTAATTCCACAACTACATCCATCTACATCTAAATCAGTGATTCTCAAACGATGGAACGCGTACTACCGGTACTTTGTAAAGGATTAAGGGTTGCACGATAATTTTAATAGATGCATTATGAGAAATAAAATTAAATAAGCCGTGTAAAGTAAACAGGCTGAAGGAAAACATTGGAGTGAGATAAAATGGAGGATATAGTGAAAACAGAAGTCTTATATATAAGAGATATAGGTGACATACCTCTTGGAAATAGTCAACAACCGTTGACCTGAATAAATAAATCATCCCAAACCTTGATGGCCACAGATGAATCAAAAGTCAAAACTCAAAGGCGTAACATGCACCTAATCGTCCAAACAAAAACCCACAACAAACGGATAAATGTTATCAAACGCTTGTGAATTTCGCATTTAGCGCAACCATTCCCGGAACAAATCCCGCTAGAAAACTCCGATCCCGTAAACAAACAAAACACCGAGTCTCAAATGTTTTCCGAGGAGAGGCTAAATAATTGGCTGATAACGCTGCAGAAGACCGCTCCGTAAACATATAAATTCCGAAAAACTCGCAGCGGAGGCATCCAGACAAATCCCGAAACGACACGAACTTGGAGAACAAAGATTAATCAACGTAGCAGAAGGGCGAAAGGAAGGGAATAGAGAAATCAGACCAAAGTAGACTTGACAAGTCGACAGACTACCAGAGACGTGAAAAGGGGATCCGAAAGATGGAGTGAGTTGGAGAGAGTGAGTAGGGGTTCGAAAGAACAGAGAGAGAGAGAGAGAGAGAGAGAGAGAACAGAAGAGGAAAAGAGATTGGGGCAAAAGGAAGAAAGAGGAGGTTACAGTACGAGAAAGAAAAGGAGGGAAGGTCCCCTAGAGGGCGGGCAGGAGGCTAAGAGGATGTAAAAATAATAAGAAAGGGGGTGGAAATGTATTGGAACACGAGGAGATTGGGAGGTTCTTTGGGTGGAAAAACTTAAGAGAAAGAAAGAGCTTTGAGGAAGGAAATTCGACTGGGTTCTTACGGTCCATAAAGAAAACTAACGGCCCGTTCGCAGACCCCACTAAAATCCCCTTCCGACTGCTTCTGCGCCATCTCCGTTCCCTTCTCGAAGCCTGCTCTCATCCTTTCCTCCTTTTTGCCCTCGCTTCTCTTTTCCTTAAGAGCGTGAAACACGCGGAGCTGGAAAGATCATTAGTTTTTCATTTCCAGAGAGCGATCCAGTGAGCGTTGGGCATAAAATTGGAAACGGAGCGATTCCGTTAAAGTTCACACCGACATTTCCGTCGAAAATTTCTGTCTAAGAAAGAGGGAATGGGTTTTCGAGGAAAGATAATCTCGGCAGAGGTAATGAACATGGAAATAATTTTCATGGAAATTTTTCTCGTTTCGAATCTTAAGGGCGGAAAAGAATGTAGTGTAGAAGCTGGATTACTATATGATTGCAAAACCATAGAAGATGCTCAGTCTAAGGTTTAATAAGAGTATAAATAAAATAAAAATATGAAAGTAACTATACACGGATTTGGATAAAGCTAAGCTATAAAATCCCACGTTTTTCACAAGATATGAAAAATTCTCTGTAAAATGAATACTAACCTTAATTACATAGAAATAAATTATTCAATTTTCACTCGATTGGACATTATCCTAAAGGCCGCAAGACGTTTGGCATTCAGCATAATAATAAAACCTAAGATTAGGAACAGATTGGCAGACAGCTGTAACAACACGAAAAAATTTCAGTGAAAAACGGACGCCTTCATAATGGCCGTGATTAGGAGGGTTACATCTCCTACCTACCCTAGTCATTGTATATGAGCTAATAGGCAATACGGAATTTAAGTATACAACGAAATGTTAAAAAATATTTGTATTCGACCGGCAATTGGGAGACCCAGGTTCGATTCCCGGTCCCGTCAGACTTTTTTCAAGTCCATTCTTCCTTGGTATTTGTATTTTAATTCATGGATGTAAACGATCCTAATTCTCATTTTTATGAAGCTGTTACAGGGACTGTTTCATAGGTATCGTTGTTTTCACAACAGTACAATCGCAAAGACGAGTCGTTCGAAAAACCAAGTACTGAAATAATCACAAACTAAACAGCTAAGCCAACTGGTAAAGAAAAAAACATTTCGAAATTAATCCACGAGCAAATTCAAGCCAATTTAATATAGCCTCGCATATTGCCTCAAAAATACAAATTTGTACATTATAACCCACAGAAAAAATACATCCATTTATACAATCGGCGTCAAGAAATAGACGGAATCTAACAAGAGTTTTTTTCCAGTTGAAGATTGCCAACTACAATAAGACGAATAACGTAACCTGATATGAATCTGAGACCAGAAAATTCTCGGAATATCTCTTCAGCAATAATCTTTCAAGGATTCCTGCTTTGCTTCCCATTGATAAACGAAGAATTTCAACCGTGGCATGCAATTCCCTCATATTCAGAACTCAAAGACCGTCTACTTTCACCTCCTTTCTTCGCTAAAACATCCATGACTCCGCTCCATCCTCCCCTCGCGAAAAAAAACCTCCCTTACGTCATAAGAGCTGCTTTGTGGGCCTATTTATATTCACACATTTTCCACTAAGCTGGGATTGTCCTTGAATATTCTTAGCGAGCACCCTCGGCGAAATAAATAATTTATGCCCCGCAACCGCCGACTTTCCCTTCTATTTAAACCCTTTCTCATTCAACGTTCCTCTTCCACCAAAGCAAACACGCCCCCTTTTCGAAAAATTGCATACTCGCCTTCCGGAGATGTTTGCCTACCTTCATCCTTCCCAGGGAACACACATTTTTAAACGGAAAATTTCAGGCAAAAAAATAAATAAAAAAGGGATTTTTCGGTTAAGTACTCAGCCGATGCACAAAAGCTTCAAGGGAGAATGGAGAGAAAAACTCCTTCGCGCCAGATATGGATAAAATGAAAAGCAACCCTCGGTTTTATCGCGAAGAAAATCTCCGTATTTTCTCCACCGCTTCATTTCCGTGAGCTGGTCTCTTTATCTCCCGGATTCTTCTTTGGTTATCCTAGCAGTGAAGAAGAAACTCGCTAAGAACTTTTATACGCCATGAATGCAGCATTTCACCCCTTTTCCTATCCTAACTTCCCATTCCTCCTAAGAGCCGATAAACTTACCTCCTCTTATGGAACTTGAGGGGCCACTATTCGGCTCCGGGGGCATGATGGGAAGGAAGGAAGGAGGCGACGACAGACGTGGCGGAAGATGGGAAATGGAGAAGGAATGACAGGAGATGAAAGCTCGCCGAGGTTGAAGTCGGATTTGCCGCTGCGGATTACTCCTGGGAGAGGGAGAATTTGTGATGGAAGAGGAACTGTATAATGGGAGTGGAGGTTGAGAAATGGGGATTTCGAAGTGGGTGCGGGGTCTACGGAACGGGAGCGAGTGTGATAGCTTAAACGGGTGGAGGAGTGTGGATTATAGTGAGAGAGAATACTGTAAAACACCGGCGAAGGGCGTAATGGTGAAATAGCGATTGTAGAAAGGGAATGGATACACAAGGAGCGGGACTGGAGGCCGAAAAAGAGGAATGGAAATGGCATAGTCGGATAGAGATTACAGTTTGACAACAGAGATACAGGGCTGTAAACTATATCTCTCCTGTCACACTGAAGAAGAGGAGTAGAACTCAACCGTAATGCCAACTAGAACTTCAAAAGAGGGATGACGACAGAAAAGGATCAATAGTCAGATAGCATAATACAGTGAGGTTATCCAGATCGTTACTGAAGCCAGATGAATTGATGAATTGAGTTTGGTAAGTGAATTTAATAAAATTTTTCTTGATATTATCAATTATGACCAGGTTGGTTATTGATGATACCTTGAGCAAGAAAAAATCAGAACGAAGGAAATGAATTAAAAAGAAATTTTTAGTATGATATATTACGATTGAGGGTTACTTACCAGATTTACTCCTACGCTAAGTTCTCCACGACTGATGAAGAGGCACAGAATGATAATTATCTAAGTTACTGTAGTATAACAGAATTATTATACAGGGGAGATGACATACATGTACGGATAGAGCATGGTATCCCCCCAAAAAATCAGGAGAAAAGAGGTACTAAAATTGGTTCAATGAAAACGGATGACGAAAGCACAGCTTGCAGAAGCAAACTAAGTCACAAATCCCTATCTGATCTTCGGTTTACTCAAAATACTTTAGATACCATCCATTAGTAGTAAGTAGTTTGCGGGAAATATATGAATTATCATTCTTAGAAGGCTCGTTTTTATAGTGAATAAAGGAAATTAACAAAAAAAGTACGCTAACATTGGAAACCATTTGCTGAGAAATGTGAAATGTTAATAAAAATTGTAGAAGAGAATAAAGGGATGAGTGAATAGAGGAAAAATAACAGCAGATAAAAGCAAGATCATTGGAATCTAATGATTACGATGGAACAACCAGAAAAAGAAGCAAAATAACTGGATACTCACGAAAAAGGAAGATTTTGTTATCTCCAAACAACTATGTTCCACCTCGCAAAGTTTACGCCGAAAAAAATGCGATATGGATTTCCAGAAACGAAGCTCGCCAACAACGAAACGCGGAGATAACGAGAAAACCTCTAACCATAAAAGTGAAGAATAAAAGAAACAGGGAGAGAAACCTCACCAGCTAAAGCGGTGAACAAAAAAAAACGCAACGGAAAGAAATCGGATCGCGGAATAAAGCTGGAAAGAAAGCGAATTACGAGAAAAGAAGCTTTAACAAACGGAAGACGTACTGGATGAAGAGAAACAGGCGTAATAACAGAAGAACTGGGAATAAAGAGGCGATATATCGCTCGAAAGAGGAATAAACAAGAAGATTTTCGCTACCTTAAGACCCTCGTCCCATCAAAAGACCTACGGAAAGCGATATTGAGAGAAATATCCGGATAAAGGAAAAGAAAGGAAGGGAGGAATGATTGAAGAACACTGCAATCCCCTGGATTTGCGAGAATAAAGAGTTCGAGGGACATGAGAGGCGTGGGGAATAAGAAACAGGGTGGGGAGATGAGGATATGGTGGGCAAGACGTGGAAAAAAGCAAGGAAAAATACCGGGAAGATTAAGGGGGAGGTATACGACGAGAGTAGGAGTTTAGCCTCGCTGGAGGGGGGCAGTATAAGGGAGACGAAGTAAGGGATTAGATTAGGTTGGCTTTTATTTCAAAGGGATTCTGGTGAGGGAGAGAAGATATCCTCGGAGATGCTGAGGGAAGGAAGGATGGGGGGCGAAAGGTTAAGAGTGGGGAGAAAGACGACGTGATGGAAAATGGGGGAGGGGAAGGGGGAGGGGGCCTAGGCATAAGCCCCCGGGGGCCTCACGGGATCTGCGAGGCGGAGGAAGATCAGAGAAAGCTCAAAGGGATCCTTGAGTGAGGGGCGGAGTGTACTCAAAGGATAGCAGCAGCATTTAGGGGAAGTGAGCGGGGTTAGTGGAAAGAGTGGGGAAAGGCGACCGACTGGCGACGTTTCGACAGACTTTCGGGAGGATGTAGTGAGAAAGAGGCACAGGATGAAGAGGAGATGAAGACGTGAGAAATTAGACTTTGAAACTGGGACCCTTAATGGAATAAATGAGCGTGGAAAGAGACGAAAATCCTTCCGGATGATGCCCTGAAACACTCCAAAAAACCCTGAAAGTAAGGAGATGGAAAGGATCGCCAGCACCTTTCAAAAATCTTAAAAATGAGCACTTCAGTAACCACGAACTTTGTAGAAAATTATACACGTCGTTCGGATACCTGAAACGCTTTCGCAAGTAACTAAAGATACTTAAGATATCAAAGTAATAACGAAGAACATTTTCGTTTTTAATGCCAATTGTAATTATTTCTGTAGAGAAAGCGTATTTATTTATGGGATGTAAAATGAAACAAAAACTATATTTTACCTATACTTCAGATTAAGAGAACTTTCATTATCTATAATGAAATCGTTTAAATAATCATAACGAGTTACGAAAACATCAAAACTGAATGACTGTATACTTACCTTTGAAATAGGAAAAACGAGAAAAGAGACGTTTGATAGGAATATGGGTAAGATCTGATGATACACAGGTTTTAAAAATATATTACTAGTAATTCTGCTTTTAAAATTCGGCTCACAAACGTGGATTTTGTGCCTTGTAATATCTAACACATTTGACTAAAAACTCATTAGTATTGATGTTCACACCGCAAGTCGCACGCCGAAAGATGGCTTGCTGGGTAATGCGTTATGACATGTCTTATGAGGGAGAATTGACGCCTCTGATTAAAATCCTCGACGAGAAAGAAACCAAATTGTTGACTTGACAAAGAGTAAAAATCCTTTGGTATGTGATATGTACTCATTCGCCCTTCTAAGAATCAAATCCACGACCGTGACCTACAATATAGCAACACGTAACAACCAAGAAAGATCTCCAACGAGAACGCGACGGAAAATTAAGTCCGGATAGCGTACAGATTAGGCCACACGGAAAATTACAACAAAAACACAAAAAATACCCAAGTACCGCCACGTTAGCGATAAAGGAAACGACAAAGCGCTCAAAGAGACCGTAACAAAAAAATTAAACCTGGAAACAAAGAAATGGAAGGATCGACGCCCCACAATGGCGAGTTTCTCTAACGAAGGAAGAAATAATATAAAAAAGACTTCGGAATAAAAGAGAACGAGAAGTCCGACAGAATGGCGAAAGACAAGGAAGAGAAGCCGAGACGTTAAAAAAGAGACTGCTCCTTGGGGAGCAAGCGAGGAAAAAAACTAAGTGGGATTAAACTAAACGAGCGTAATTGCCAGGGCGATTAAGACCTACTGAGAGAGTGGGAAGTTACGAGAAAGAAATGAAAGGAGATGAGGACAGAGGGCGCCAAAAAGGATTCCTACGGCGGAAAAAGAAACGAATGATTATTTAATGAACAATTATATTGAGTGTTCTCCCCTACCCGACAAATCCCTCGCGCCACGAAAATGTAGAGACCTCTGGGAGCGGGGAGGGAAATGAAAGAAAAAAAAAGAATAACTAAAATGGGAGAAAATTATTTGAAGAATTAAGATTGGAGAGGGGGGCGTCTGAAAGGAAGAGGAAAAGGGAAATTAAAAGGAATTAAAAAGCTGCCTTGAATAAGGGGGGTATTACAGAGGGAAAGATTTATGACGTAGGAACATAGCGGAGCGAAATTTAGCTCGCCATTCCGTCTGAAGCGCGGAAAGGACTTGAGATTTTTAAAATGCCAGAAATAAGCCTCCGCGTCCAAGAAACAATAAAAAAGGAAGCGACACTCTGGAAACAGAATTACACGATGCATCACGCACCTAAAAGAGTTCAAATAAAATACCTCTCGTGGAGGAAAGAGATGATTTAATACCCTTTCTCTTCCACAGAACCTATGTACCGTTTCCATTCCAAACTAAAAATTCTCGGACTGGAAAAGAGTACACCGGTGGAAAAAAATTGAAAAAGGGAATAACTTTCGGGAAAGGATTTAATTTTCAGGAGATGGAGAAGGAAGGGATAAAGATTTGACGAGGAATTATAGGGAACAGAATGGAAAGTGGTGAGGAAAAGAGCTTTAGAGAGAAAGAGAGTCCGGAAAGAAAAGAGACCGCTTCCGAAACGAGATCCCAAGGGAAGCAGAGAAAAGGATGAGAAAGTTTGAAGGGCCCAAGAGAGAAGAGAAGGGAACAGAAGGAGAACGAGGAGAGAAAGAAGATGGAAGATTGTAAGAGGAAGAAACACGTGAGAAGTGAATTGTGGGATTCTACAACGCAATATGGAGAAGAAAATGAGCGTAAACGAGGAAGAAAAAGTTTTATACGGAGAAAAGTTGATGGAGAGAAGATACCATATTGAACGGAACGTGACAAGCAAGAAAGAGAACAGAAAAATGGAATGAAATCAGGGATGATGAAAATCGTGAGGGAAAATAGACTAAGTGAATTTATATCAGGAGAGATAACTTCATTTCATAGTTTCAAATCATAAGGTTGCCTTACGATAAATGATAAGATGCATCACTGGAGACAAATGTTAGAAAACTGTTACAGATAACCAGGAGAGCGTATAGAATGCAGAGAATGTATTTTTTTAATGGCAATGAGTATCATAATTTGAATTCATGCACTATTTCATTTGGGTTAATTTCTACCGTACTTTCTCCTGTATCCCATTGCTACAAAAATGCGAAGGACAGAATTGGATGAAAGGTTTAATTAGACGAAAGAAATATTATTTTTTATAAGATTTGAGGAATATAAGACATCTAAAAACTTTATTAATCCCCAAAGTACGACAGCTAAGCACATCATCACTAGGAATAATAAGATGCACACACTCTTCATCAAATAACTGAAATCTTTACATCCATAAAACTTGACAGCTCATCTGAAGGAGCAAATAGTAGTAGTTCACAGAGGAATTGATGAATTTTTAGGAATGATATTACTAAACTTCACAGCGATTAAAGTCACTTCGACTTTCATAACCCATACCTTTATGGTATGTATACGGACAGAAAGGAGGATCAGGCAGGGGATAAAAGAAATATGGAGACCGAAGAAAAGTGGATGGAACGAAAATGGGAAAGGGAATGAGGCGAAAGATCGTGCTCCCAGGAGAGAGACGCTTCTCATCTCGGAGGGCATCTCCGGTCCAGCGCGCTCTCACCTCATTTGTCAATTTAAATAACCTACTATCGAACCCGCGACCTGCACGCCAAACCGCACACCCCATCCCTCAGCTCTATATGAGCACATTCTCCATCGACTAAAAAAGATTCCCTGCGCGCCGTAGCTTTTATTTTTATCTCCCTATTCCATTCCGCTCTTCATCTTACTAGCGAGGATCTACCACAGTACAATGAAGCGCCGTTACGAGGTATGGCTTCTCTTTTTTCCTTACGAGAGCTGATTGATCACCGGCTCTTTTGTTGGCCCAAAATGTAGGTTTCTTTTTATTCCGCTGCGGGGGATCTACTTCCAGAAGGTCGGTTTCTCCATCATTCAACGCCCTCGCTATTTTCAGTGCAGTTGGTTATTAGAATGGACCACATGCGTAGGAATTTCGATATCAAGAGAGATAGGTTATAAATTTGCCACGAAAAATTAGTAAAGATGGTCGAATTCTATGTACTGAAGACAAATTGAATAAATCCTGATTAAAAAAACGTAGTTATTGTTCACGAGATTTTATTTTCCACTATCGGTTTACGAGAAAGAATTTCATTCCAGGAGTTCCCTAGCTGAAACCAACGTATCACCGTACTTACTCAGACAGAACGTTTCAGAAAATGCGTTAATAAATCTCAATACCAAATATGTGATTCTAATTTTAGGTGAATTCTCCGTGAAGGGTGATGTGACCCACATGTCACTAATAAACAACAAAATACCAAGAATACTTCCTAAAAAGGAATTATCAAAAGAAACGTAACAAAATCTTAATCTATATCAATAATATTAATACTAAACAGGGTTTCCGGATAGCTAATTGGGCTGCACGTCTGCCTTTAGTAGTAGCGGTCCCGAGTTGAATCCTGGTAGGGACTTACACGAGCGAAATGACCTTGGTTGTCGTAGCACCTTTAAGACTACAAATACTAATATTCAACTCGAATTTTCATCATCTCATTCTTTGCTTGAGATATGGGTAATATAAAGGTAATAGTGTTGTACAGAAAATAATCACGGCAGAAAATACCAAAAAATAAATTAATATTAGAGCAAATCGCTTCATATTTTCATAAATGTAGGATGAAAATGTTCTACCATAAAATAATTCCTGCAAATTTTTATAACACGTTCAACGGTTACAAAACAATAATGTGACGAAAACCTACATCAGCATCAAACTTCATATTCATTTTTGTTCTTAAAGTCTTTCTCAAATTCAAACCACAAATAATACAGCAATAAAAACAGTATTTCGGGAACCTTACGGGAGTACAAAACTATCACATATTACATAAAAAAGAAACCGATCAAAATTTCCTACAGCATCGCAAACTTTCTTAAAACGACAGAAAACGATTAAAAGATCTCCGTTAGCTTTATAACCCACCCTATTCCTTAACCACTTCGTCCTTTCGCGAATTCCTGCACAAGTAATCCCATCCTTCCAGCGAATAAATACCCGTTTCCAAAGACAATCCCATTGCGCATCAGGGCTAAGACATTACGCCGCAGAAAAGAAAATAAATTGAATAAGATCCCAGATCCTTTATAACCCCGTCGGTTCCGCGGCTTTATTTCTTTTTATATCTCCGTTTCCATTCCCAACTCTCGTAATAATCCTTCTCAAATCCCTTCCTTAAATCCCGCCCTCCCACCGGGCGAAACATCCCGCAGAAACCGCAAGATATAAAAAAGGAGGAAAGGAAAGCAGGCACTTTGGAGCGTCTTGTATGTGTTTTTGCAACTTCCACGTCCCATTTAGCTTCGGCCGTTTACTGTCTCGACGGTTTCAATGCGGTTATCCGTTTTAAGCGTAATAGAGTTTCAAAATGCTTGACCTTAAGCCTCTCCACGCTACATAAAGCTAATTTATGCCTCTCCGACAACTCCTCCCACGACCTCTGCTCCTTCCCAAAAGCTCCCTCTGCTCTTATCCTTCCCTTCTGCACGTTTTCTTCTCTCCTCTGGAGGGGAGAGCGCCTCCCCCGAGAGATTTCAGTCGCTCCCTTGCGCCATGGCTCTCTTGGGACGGGGAAAGCGGCGCAAGGCACGCGATAATTGATTGGGTTGAATCACAGGCACAATGAGAGTCGTGAGGGAAGATCTTCAGGGAGTTCTCCATCTTGAAGGGGACGAGAGTGGAGGGAGAAATGGATGTGTAGGGAGGCATAGCGCCCAAATGAGACCTTACGTCCTCAAAAAGTGGCCAATCTAGAGGAAGTTGCGACCGTGGAGAGAGTCCTGCTGGCATAACAACTGCTACTTCCGACCTGTTCTTTCAAAGATTTCTCAACGTTAGTTATAAATGTATTCAATGTTAATTAGAATTAATAGGGTATTAGACCACCTACTACAGAAAGAAGAAATTGCTAGAAACTTTAGACAATGTAGGATAATTACGATTATATAATAAATTAAAATAATCATAAAAACATTTGTACACTAAACGTAATGATTCGAGCTAAACATAAATGAAATGTACGACGATTTAGATATTAAAAAGGTTAACAAGTTTGTAGCTACTTGCTAAAAATTGCTGCGTCAGTGACGCCAAGAAGTCAATAAAGGAGAGAAAAGATTAAAATAAGTACCTAAAAACTGTAGGTTTTACATAATTGTTGTGGTAAACAATATTACAAAGGTCACGATAAGAAGTCCTGAAATTAAAATAAAACGAAGCGGAATAAATTCCGGTATTTACAAGTAACCAGGTTGTATGTACATATAAAGGAAAAGTACGTTCTTTGAATTCGCTAGGTGCTAACTGACATGAAATAAAATTAAGTCCACACCCATTATACGTAACATTGGGAGGCAATCGTGGACATATCTTTGAAAAGAACGACAGTAAAATACATCTTGTTGCATCTAAAATAAAGGAGAGAATATGTATAAGAAATAAAGGTGATGCGAGGAGTTACAAACACATATAACGGCCACGGTTTATTAAACGGGCTTGGAGGTAAAAGATAGCTAAGCGGCAAAAGAACTGCGGAATGAACGCTGCGATTAGTAACCTTTTCAGAAACGCAGCCATAAAATTTTTAACGTGCGACACAGCGCGGCTTACTGTAAATAATCAACCTGCGTCAACGACGGCCTGAGGGTGAAACAAAAGCGACACGAAAAAACAAAGAATACACTTCGACGCCGCAAATCCGTCGCAGTATAAAAGCACCGGGAGCTGTAATTCAATCACGGCTCAATCCGCGTCAATGCGCACGTAACGCGTAGAAAAAATCGCCGACTTGCCGCGGGATTCGGGCCTTTCCCGAGCAAAATTTTTCGGAACGGAAAGGAGGAAAAACAGAGGAAGAACGAGGCAAAAACGTTCCCTCGGGCAAGGACGATGACGGATGCCGGGCGAAATAAAAAACAAAAGACAGGAGAGCTGCGAGACATCCGCGCCGTCACAAATCATTTCCTAGATGCGGAGAAAACCTCCATGATGGAATAAAAATAACACTTGGGATGGAAAAATGGGGATACGGTTAGAAAGGACGGTTTTTGCTACAGTGGAGACAAGAACGAAACCTACGACTGACAAAGTAGAAAAGGAAACAAAAAACTAACTACATAGGACGCGGACATATAAAACCCGAGCGATATGTTAAAATCTACGAAATATTTACGGCCAGAATTCTACTCTTTACATCAGTAGATGTATAAAGGATGAAATAGAAGAAGTGCTACAGATAAAAAATTAACGACCGTTAAAAACCAGTCATAGAGATAAAATTGCTACATTTAATTGACTAATCAGAGACATTAGTTTTTCCAAAGATATATATTATTTATTTCAGAAAAAACCATAACATTATGTATAGCTAAGTTATTTTAGAAATTAAAAATAAGAAAATAAAGTAGTGCACGAAGTTTCTCTCGTGAATACAGATGGTCACAAATTGGAAGATGACCAATCACAAAAAGATACATCCAGAATGGTTAGCACGCTATCCAGCCAACTAATAGGTCTATGCGTCGAGTCCCGGCCAGCCGGATTTTTTGTGGTTGTATATGATAATCCATAGAATCAAAACACTCCATAGAGAGTATAAACTATTTTTACTAGACCTTTACCCTCACCGCGATTGTCCACAAAATGTATCTTTTTGGAAATCATTCCATACTAAAGCAGTGTTTCCCAAACCATTTTATACGTACCTTTATTCAATTAGAAGATAACACATGAAAGATCCTACAAACACTTTGCCTAACATGGGAAAACGACCAAAAAAGAGAGGAAATGAGCAGACTGTTAAAAAAATCTCAGAGGTAAGACACCCGACGAGCATCTGGCATGTGCTAAATCTGTAGAAGGGGAATTAAAAAGGCGGGATAAGAAAAACGCATTTTTTTGCGAAAAGGAAACAGAAGGGACACAGAAGGCACTCTGCTTATCTGACCGAAAAAGTCTAGCACGAATTACATGTTAAATTTCCATCCTTCTTTCCTTTCTCCTGGACACGCGATTTGGCCAGACAAATGAATTTCTTTCGCATTTTCAGCCTTTTACTTCCGAAGGATCGAGATAAAGGAAAAGTTTCCAAATGGAGTCGTATTCTCTTTTTATGTCATACAGGGTAATGTTTCAGCTGGGTCAACCACTCCTTTTGGGTAACATGACCGCCAAAGTATGTCCGAATTGGAATTAAAAACGAGAAAAATAATTGTCATTTCTTTCTCATCGGTTGCGAGTGAAATCGTTCGTGGAGATATATGATCTTCTGGAACGTAAAGGATTGATTT
Source organism: Ladona fulva (assembly GCA_000376725.2). Taxonomy (NCBI): domain Eukaryota; kingdom Metazoa; phylum Arthropoda; class Insecta; order Odonata; family Libellulidae; genus Ladona; species Ladona fulva. Next base: position 415,435 of record KZ308210.1, on the reverse strand, counting down.
TTAAATTCTTCCCGACGAATCCCAAGCTGACTTTATCCTGTATTTATTTCCTAGGCAATAATCTCAGAATCGAACTAATGAAACAATGTCCATTGATCTTTGAAACAGCGGGATTTCCACATTTTCAATCTGAGGGAAAATAAATTCGACCAAAATTCCGCCGTAAGTTTTTGCTTGCATATGGATAAAAGAAGGCTTTTAAAAACTGTTAAAACAAAAAAAGATAATGTACTGGACAGGACATACTGGATGCACTCTGCTGTTGAAGTTACGGAGAGGCTTTTCTTTTAAGAAAGAAAGAGACGTCGAACTTCAATGAAATTTGCAAATACATGGACAGTCAAGCTGGTGGATAAGGTATGTCCCGTATGTCGTAAGAACCCGCAGAAAATAAAGTAATGTTTGCTTTCGAAATATCTGTATGTATGTACTGTCACAACTTTACTACTACTTTAATCCTCAGTCCCTCCACCATTAGCTACCTTAAACAATGGAGAGTGGATGAGGCAATAATGCAAAATGAGGAGTGAGGTTGTTTTTGCTTCGCTATTGAAACACATATGGGGTTCTTTTAAGAATGGCAGGTTTTTCCTGAATTCTTATCGAGTTCTCTGAAATGGCCACAGTTACGTAAACCCAGTTGAACCTACAAACGGCTAAAGGAGTAACGGAATCTCTATTATACAGGTAAGAAAAATCTAATACAGATTTCTGTAAGACGCAAAGGTTTGCTTAGTATTTTTGATTTTTTGACTTTCCGTAGTGCACCAAGTTATCCAAACGTAATTTTACTTCAATCCCTCAAAGTAATAGAAATAGATGTTTATTAAATATAGAAGATACACGGCTTGCAGTCTACGAAAATCGAGACAATAATTTTGATTCATAACTCAGCGACACCTTATTCGCCGTACTACCGAAATTTAATAATTAACGATAAATCTGTGATTCGGAAATAAGGAAATTTTTCGATAAAAACCATTCACATTCTGCCATATTTTCCAAGAGACACAATTCAATCTGGTCTTAGCCTTTCTTTCAGAGAAGAAATCATTTTTCACCAACCGGAAGGCGAAACGAGATTTTTAAAATAACCTTAATATTCCCTTCCGATGAAACGGATAAGCCTGAGATCGAAACTCGATTCCGCAAACCTGAGAAACGGCCGTGCGCTTTCCGCCAGAAAGGTTCGCGTGAAAAATCAGATAATTGCGCACCCCTTGGCAATTCTTCCACGTCGCCATCCTTTCAAGAGATAACCGTAACCATGGTTACGGGCGAGTGAAAAACTCGAGCGAAAAGTGGCGATTAAAGCCAAAGATAGCACCCGTTTCCTTTCCCTTTATGCCTCCAGTCGCTCCGAAATCTTCACCGTGCATAATCCGTCATAGCGGATTATCTAGATCCGAATTAATCATACCAAGAGAACAAATCGTACAAACCGAGCTCACGAAGCCGGAGAGGTTATAAAGGCGAGAAAGAAAGAATCGGCGATGCTGAAAACTTTCACTTTGAAAAACGCTAGGATTAGCACGGGCGACCGAGTCGAAAGATAAGGTAGAGCTCGAAGGAAAATAAAACGAAATTAATAAGAATCTATCGTTTCCAAGCGAAGTTTGAAGGAAAAGAATGAAGAACAAACTAGGGAACATCATGCTTCCACGGAGTAGCAAAACACCAATGGGTACGATCTGAAAAGGAAAGATGAATGACGGAGTTGGATGGGGAAGACCGAATAGGGCAAAGGGAAGATAATACTCCTCTCACGAACTAATATGAGCACTCAGAAGATTAAGAGGCAGTAAAAATAGATCTATCAGAGAATGGCTTCTTAATTAATCTGTGAAATGGCTAAAGGATTCCAGGATGGGAAGGAAACCGATCCCAGACGTGAATGACGATTTTTTTGGAGGGGGAGTAAGACGAACAGCCATAGGATATCATCAACTGAAAATGACTTTAATCCGAATCTAATCGATATTAAACTCAAAATTAATACATCGCATCTCCTCGAGTATAAACAACGAAAAGGAGTAAAGGAAATTTGAATTTAATTTCCGACGTGATTGCGTGCGTGAATAGTAAAGTGCATTGCTAATGGAAGCTCCCGCATAAAACCTGGTTTTAACTCCCCTATAGACCTTTTCTAATTATATAGCGCTTAAACCATTCACGTATAGGTCAACTAGCTAACATATTCTCCAGTTCATTTTCACTTCTATAAGCGATAAATTTAATCGATATAATTTAATAATCTGTATTATTGCCCGATAACTATAAAATATAATTTTAAGTTAATGAGTTTAAGTGGTCCGTCATTACCTTTTCTACTATTCAATCATGATAAATAGATCGGTTATATAATCAATAGAGTGGAAAGGGATATACGTTTCACCGATAACAGATCGAATTTAATGCGTAAATATACGATGAATATGATCAAAAATCTCAGGAGTCCTGTATTACATTTGAGCAAATTAATAAATTCTCGAGTTGGCGCAACGCCATCGTTGTTGTAATAGGTAGATCACAATAAAAGAGACAAATTCAAAAATTAAATTAACGAGCTCGTAAACAATATATGGCCACAAAATCATTGTTATATTGTATTTCAGACGAGAAAAGCACATCACGTAATGTTTTAATTAATCCCATAAATTAGTGATTTGCAACCGGAATAATTGTTGACATTTTTTTCTTCGTAATTATACTCGCAGCTTTTGTAATATTGCTGCGTTAATATTTATTAATAATTATTTCCGAACCAAGCTACTGAAAGATTAATTTAAATGTAATTAATACGAAAAAAAATTTTGAGCGTGCATTTAATTCGATAATTTGGCGTTTGCTTTTTCCAAGTGACCTGACCTCATGTGCGTTTTAATTAGAATAATAAATGAAATCCGATTAATAATTCAGGGCGCATTTTTCGTCGAAATATCCCCTAAGCAATCGATGGCATTTTCTGCTACGCTTCTGGCACCTGCTTCCCAGACTATACGAAGGGATAGATTAAGTCTGCATTTGTGGAAAAAGTTATTTCGAAGTTGAATACGTTTAATCAATATTGGAGTATCTGTGGAGATGGTTAAATGATTAAGATTAAAGATAATGCACCCTCTCAGATGGGATACAGTGAGAAAAATCGGCTGCTTGGGCAAGTCGCTTAAAAAAAACATTTTTCCGTGAACAATATGAGATAGTAGCTAATTTTTTTATTCACACTTACAACCCCTTACACAGGTCTTAGGGCACAAATGTAAATATAATTGAACTTTGAGATCCGTTTTCATAAGTTTGGAGTCAGAAAGAGCCGGAGAATAATTAACTGAAAATCATTAGTTTTAGTTTCGTATTTGCCTTTATTATAATTTTATGCTTCACTGTCACGCAGAAAAGGACCGCAAATCTAGAAGACTAGAAAGATAGAGAAACGGGAAGAGAAATGTGACGAATGAAATAGTTAATTACCCGATACTTAACAGGCGCATAACAACACTTTGCTTCCTAATCTTCCAAGCGCCTCAAAAATCCATCTTTTTGAAGTGCATTCTCACCGGAGTAACTCTCCTCCTACTCCAACCCTCGTCCCCTTGAAGAACGGAGAATTCATGGACCGGGAGAGAGGGAAGGAAAAGTGCCTATGGAGAAAGGTAATGGAAGGAAACTCGGAACGAGATAAGTAGAGGGAATTAAAAAAGTGGGAGGAAAACGGAGAGGTTTATTCTTGGAAGTTCCCACCCCCAACTCTCCTCCCCAGCAATAGAGATGGAGTTTTATTGTTTGCAGCACCTGCACGGCCAAAGAAAAGAGAGAACCCCGGAAATTTCCGAGGATGGGGCGGAGGAAATGGGTGCGGGAGGAGGCTCTTTTATTGGCGGACAAGACCGCAAGGGCCTCCCGGAGGCGGAAATGGAGCTGCAAATTCTCTCCGGAGCGAAAAGAGGGTAAGGTAAGAGAGAGAGAAAGTATAAGCATAAATGAGAGAAAAAGCGACCTAACCAATATTTCCCAATCTCAGAAACGCATATACTATGATGATTAGTATTACCGCGAAGTATCAACGGAAGGCTGCTTCGAGCCTCGTATGTCACGCAAGCAAAATTTAGAATGGATTTTTATGAAATAACATTTACGTTCATGATAATGAAGCAACAGAGATAGAAATGCTGCTGATACAGGGGTATTTTCATAAATCATGTTGCTACCCGACACCTATAGTAATTAAATTTTTAGTAAAATATATTTACTTCATTTTCTATGATTTATTTCAATTTAAACACACCTATACATTTTCTCCGCAGAGATAACACAATTTAATTAACCGTTATGCATATTTGTATTCGAAATTCACATGTTCATCAGACAAATTAGATTGAAAATACTTACATTTATATACCTAATCTAATAGATCTCTTCAGAAAGAAATTCTACAGTAAAACCGGCGTTTATAGGAATCGCTTGATTCTATGAAAATGTTCCAGAATGGACAAGTTTCGGTCATCTACAAGTTTGGATTACGTATATCACCAATAGCAGGTTTGAATTACGCATATGAAATTACCAATACCAGTTCAGGACCAAGAAATTTTTCCGTAATGTTCGACTTTCCGCTGTATACAGGTTACGCTATACACAGTTTTCATAATAAAAATGGAATATTTCCAAAATTTTAGGGACTCAATATAGGCTCAGATCCACCCGAGTACATCCGTCGAGTGAAAATCTTTATCGAAGATCCTTCAAGAAGCAGCTGGTAGCTCGCAATTATATCGCAAGCCAAATATCTGAGCATCAAATCGACCTAAATATGGCCCATAATTACTATTTACAGTTAAATACGCGATGTATACCTCGAATCAAAAGTAGAAAATAGGAGAAGTTACGCAGAGACGGAAACCCTTAAATCACCCCACCAAACCTTTACAACAGACAGGTCTTCGCTCAGTCGATTAAGAGGAACGAAGAAGAATGACGAGAGAGAACGAGAAACGTGAAACAGAGGAATCGTAAAAGAGACCGAAGACAGTTGAAAGACGGCCGGAATGAGAGAGACGGATACACACGCCTGCGGGCGCACACGCACTGTGGAAATGGAGGCGAAACAAAAGACGAGAGAAGTACGCGAGGGCGGAAACGGGTGCCAAAGGGCCTTAAAGGACAGGTGAGAGAGAGAGAGAGAGAGATTTGACGAGAAGCGTGAAAATCAAACGGCATTAAAATAAAGAGTCTCGAGAGACGGAAGAGGTGACAGAAATGAGATAAAGTGAACAGTTTTGAGCATTGGGTTGAAACGAATAGAGTAGAAACGACGCGGTGGCGTAAAAAACGGAGTCGCTTTGTCGCAGAGGGAATTGAAGAGTTGGTATATACAGGCGTGAAAAGTGAAAAAGAGACTGGGTAGTGAAAGGAAGACATTTGGAAGCACGCGTTGAAAATAGTGAAAGAATTAGCTTGGGGAGATAAAATTGAAGCGAGTCAATTTGACGGTAAATGGACGGGAAAAGAATGGGCAAAAGTTGCCGAAATATTTATTGTTACGCGAAAGAAATGAAGCAAAGCCTGGGATGAATGAAACATGAGATGGGATGATGCGTTAAAACCTGCCTGGCATTGATTAACATACGCACCTCCTTAAAATAAATGGAAAACTTTGGTTGATTCACTAAATGCTGATGAATGTGAGAGAAATGAAAGTGATAGGAATATCAGTTGATCTAGACATTGTTGAAAGAAATAATTAGAAACGCAGACAAAAATATCAAAAAACTTAGAGAGTAAAGAAAAATTGTGATGAATTAAAAATGAAAAGCAGATGGTTAATGACAGGGGAATGAGAGTGTTGCTTGATGCCTTTAAAACAATCAAATTGTAAATGGAAAATTAAATGTGACGTAGAGAAAATATGCTAAGGAAATAATAAAAATTAGACGATGAAAAAACTCGACGCGAAGTTCTTGAAAGTAAGCCAAAAAGAAAGGAAATGTAAACAGGAAAAACAAGCATAAAAGTCATTCAAAAAGAAGGAAACATGGAGGAGAAGTGAAAGAAAAGCTGATGGGAATGAAAGGGACGAATTACTTGAAACGCCCGAAGAACCGCGCCGAAAAGAAGTGATAGGTTAAAGCGAGGAGGCAAGAATAAGGTAAGAGATGAAAAAGTAAAAGAGTAGGAAGGTAAGAAAAGAAGACGGGGACACATATTTCACTTGGAACTTAGAGGCAGACCGAGACTTAAATAAAACTTTTAGGATGGAGAGTTAACACGCTTGGGGAAAATAAAACTAAAACCAAACCCCAAGCTTTCGGGGGGAGAAACACTGATTGGTACGAGAATAAAACCTACGGTGGGCGGGGCGCATAACAATGCGAAGAAATAAAGGAAAGTGGAAATGTGAACGGAAAGTGACGGCGAACGAGATAAACAAGGGGAATGGTGAAGAATGGACGAATCGACTGTAACTTCTGGGAATTGGGAGGTCATAAAGGAAAGAACAAATGTAGAACGGGGCGAGGAAAACGAAGAATGAAAGAGTGTGGGATAAGACAGGCGTTTACGACTCCTTGTCGCGTTTATGCCAATGAATGTGTTGCTTTTTCGCGAGTGTGCCCACGCCTCTGCAGCGCCACCACCGGTGAAGACGCCAACCAAAGGCAAGCTGAAGGCAGAAAGAGACTTAAGGTGGGGAAAGGGGATGTAAGTAAGAAGGCAGTAAGGGAGCGAATAATGAATCTTTCATGCGGACACGCCTTGGCATCCCCCCATTTCCTATTTCTTTTCTCAGCCCCTCTACAGCCTAACTCCCACCCTGCATACATCGGAATAACAAAAAGGGTGAGAGATGGAGGACCGAGAGGCGAGGGAAGGAAAAGATACTTTTTGAAGAGAGGGAGAGAGTAAAAGGAAGATATAGTAGGCGGACGAGACTTCTTTCGTAGACAAGGAGTTGAGGGTATAAAAACGGGGAAGACAGCTTCACTCCCGCCTCATAAAAAATAACACCTCTTCCTACCCTCCTCCTTTCTCTGGAACCCGCGGCAGAAGCCTCCCCCGAACAAAAACTTCCCCCTTTCTTCGTCATCCCTTTATGCTTTTTTCGTCCCTACACATCCCCATCTTCATTCTCCATCGCCATCTCCGAGGGAAATGCCAGAGACCATTTTCCAGACACTTAAACAACAGTGCCGCCACCTCTGGAAACGAAATAAAAATACTCGGCCATCTTCCTATTTCCTGCCATTTTTTTCTTCCCTTTTAAAGCTGCGGCGGCCTATACGAGGCGTCGCCTTAGCAATCCTCCAGACTTTTTTTTTATTCTCACCCAACGCCCTCGACAGCTTTCCTTCCTTACCCTCTTTCGAACTGACTTCCCGTCCACTATGAGGAAGACGGCACTTAACGGCCCCATCTTCACTCCAGTTTGTTTTATTTACGTAAGAAATTCCGGTCGCAAATTTCTTGACAAACTAGGGTCGAAATAAGAAAGAGAAGAAACTCGGATATTTACGGGCGAAAGAATTCAATGGAAGAGAGGAGAGCAAGTGATATACAAGTATGGGCTATTCTATGAATTCGATTCTTTTACAGAATAAATAACGTAGCTCCCAGAGTAAGGAATGTAATTGTGATATTCAATTGAAAACCAGGGATCAGCAGCGGAAAACTAATGCAGAGGTCTTAACGGGAGACTTAGATGTGCATAATGGTCATTAATGAAGAAGAGCATAGGAAAAGATAGATTACAGCATATTTAAAATGTTGTAGAAAGTTAATTAACTTGGATGCAAAACTAGAAATAATCCTTTCTTTTAATGGCCACCTTTATCTACATCAATTAACACTAGGATTATAAGAACAAAATAACAAATGCTCTTTTTCCACAGATGTATTTAAACAATTCACGACCGGTTTCGGCACAGATCGGCCATCGTCTTGTTCTTGTAATCCTAGTGTTATGGATTTCCACACAGTAAAGCCTGCTACCATCGATTTTATTTATACATCAATTAACTTATTTCTCACGTGTTCTGAATCACCTATAAGTTCAGTCAAATTTTTCTACTGTTCGCTGTCAATAACCAGCCGTTTATAAAAGGGGTTATAAGAGGCAAAGGCTGAAATAGATTGAAGAATCTAACTTAATATGAGAAATTTAAAAACTCTAATTGTCTAATGACTTTTACAAGGCAATTCGATGAGCTGCCATGGACATTTTTTGTTGGCTGGCGTATCAAAGAGCCCTTAGATTGAAATATTCTAAGTAAAGGAGGTAAACATCTACATGGATACTCGAAACATATATATCAATAAGTAGAGAGTAGAGTATTAGCTATCATAAATATCGAATCTGATACATTATTAAATGTATTTCATGCTAAAATAAAGAAATAATTAATTAGCAACTGAGTAAGAACAGCATGATAAAATCATCACTCTTTTAATATAGAAATCTGCGGTTGATATTATTCCAGTATATATATCCCAACTAAACCATTCATAATCAATAAAAATTGCGATACCAGCAAGTTATTACTATGTTTCCCTTCGACCTAAAAAAGCACGACAGCTCGCAATATCGGTTCGAAACGGCCTGTAATGCCAGCTATAATTTCTTTCAATTTACTCCCGAGGGATCAGAGAATCTATAACCGGAAAGAAATAAAATCCGACTATTAAAATTCCCTGCCGCATACTCCCACTGCTTCGGTCTTTTGTTAACGAATTGTAATCCAGCAGCACAATGAGGCTCGACGATGGAAACGAGCGTTGAAATAAAAATTAAAACGCGACGGAAAGGCTTAACTGTCGCTGGGATACATAACCTATATAGGTTATCGACGCTCCATTAAAAAGGAGAACGGTTGGACGCATTTATGAAGGAGGTATGACAAAATCGAATACCCCGAATCACTAGGGGAACGGAGAAATTTTTTAATCAAACACGATGTAGGCTCTAAAAGAAATTTCCGTCGCTGTCGTGTTTAATGGATACTTACAAAGACACTTAGGAGGCAAAGAGATGACGTGGAATATAACTCTATTTAAAACGAACGATAAATATTCCAACTTATTCGATATGAAAGTGGGGAAAAAATAGCCTATATATTCACGTCGAAAGGCCTCTCCGTAAAAAAAGATCCGCAAAAAATCTGCGTTTATCAAACACATTACAGAACCATACGTTTACATCCGTTTCCCAGACAAAATTATATCGAAAGATGAGTACACATAAGAGATAAATAAATAAGTCATAAACCTTTATGCCTCTTATTTATAACCGTTTGATCTCCGGATCGGGAAAGCTGGAAGGGATATTCGGACGGGATAAAAAACGAGAAATATCCATAAAGAATCGACCGAAAAGTATTAATATGACCGCCGTTACATTCGAAACGTTCCCATATCTCCTCTCTCGGAATTTTTATCTGCTTTAATATTTTATCAATCCACCCGAAGCGATTCTACGCTTAGTTATTTTTTACACCTCTTCCGATCCTCTTTCTCCTTTCCTACCTCTCGGAAAACAAGTGAACTCGATAATTCGCCCGCGTCAGGGCATTCGGCCGTAAAGATAAACGGAATATACAATTGGCAGCCTCTGGCGTCGAATTACCTCTCTGGAACACGGTCGCGATAAAATCATAGTGTAAAACCCGAATGATCGGATTAAGAGGGGGAGAGAGAGAAAGGAAGAAAGTGGTATGGGAGGCATATATACAGCGATGAATTGAATTGGCTTTTGTCGAAAGGGAATATTGACGAGGAGCCCCCGCCCACTTCCCCCGCCCATCGTTTGTATATTTCCCGACCCGATTCCCATTCCAACTCTGGTATCCTCGGCTCCTATTTCCATGCTCCATCGCCTAGTATATGCAATACTTTGCAAAAATATACACGTAGACATATTAACAAAATCCATCTCAAGGATCCTACAGAAAGTATACATTTTCATAACAGAATGAAAGCTAACATTTAAGACAATTCATATACTAGATATCTGTACAATATAATTCGTCAGAAACCACAGTTAGATAAAGAACAGCACTTTTTAAAATTTAAACAAGTGTATTATTTACAGATTTCTTTCATGTTTCGATAAAGGTAAGGAAGAAATTAAACACGCCAATAATTATCAATTTACACCAATTATTTACTCATAACAGGCATACTACACAAGTAACAGGTTTCGGTGTGGATTTTATAACCATTTAGTAAATGCAAATGATTAATTCGCGAAAATTACTAATTATTGATATTTTTTGCTTGGAGGCCCACTTTATATCAGTGGAGAGGATTTAATACTAATTTATAACCCGATATTTCCTTCCCCAAAAAACAGAAATAAATTAAGATGATGTTAGCAGAAAACCGAGCGAGGATTGTTAACTTGCATACATTCCATATTTAATTTCGAAAAATTATCCGACGTAAGATGGGAAAATTTAACTATTTCAGAGCGAAACATACAAGAAAGCGTTTCAGGGGAATACGAGCAATAAAGAAATACATTTGCATCCTTCGCAATAAAAATCCAGTAATGTTAAAACAGCTACCATGACTATAAAAAATATTAAGTTACCTAAAGTTGAGAATACTTAAGTTTCTGGAGGTAAAAAACCCATAGACAGCGTTAATAACTTCTTTGACGTGAGACAAAAAAACGTAATAGAGCTTACAGAGACGGGTAAGAATTTATTTTACTCACGGAGGCAATAACGTAAAAAATCATTCCCCTTTGTGACTTAAAGAATAAACATCACCGCAAAACCTACTTTACGACGAAAATCATGCACACATTTTACTGTTTGCTCTCCTGTCAAATCTAATGGAAATAAAATTCATCGGTGGAAATAATAACCTTATGAAAAAGTAACACTTGAAAGGATTCGAAAGGAACTTATGACGGTGATAACGAAAAAACTAGCGCTAAGCGCATTAAACGAAAACTGCTCATTGCAGGAATAAAATACGCCAGTCACGGTACTCGCATTTAAACCTTTTTATGGTTTGATTTAGTGCAGTCGTTATGGCGACGGCGACCGTTCAACTTAATGCACAACTAACAAACGTCTAAACGACCCGAGAAGTATGATTGCAGTGAAGAGCCGTCGAGCAATGATGCTCATTTGGAGAGACATAACATGGAATAATGGGGACTAAGAAGACGCGTCTACTTGTAGCTGAAGGTATTAGGGCCCGCTAATATGGTTTTCCCTTTTGTTAGCGTATATTTAGAGAATGATTAATATGTAAGGCGTAAATAACAAAAAGTAAATAATGATATAAAATCTTTTCTGACAATTTCCATTGATGCGATAAAGTTACAATTCTAAATAAAAACATTCCCTGATATTTCGGCCTGAATATTGTTATAGATACTATGAAACTACTATCACTTTAGTTAAATTGCTAGATACTGTAAAGGGCATATAGCTCTCCTTATCACCAAACATAAGTTATGAATTCACTACAATTCCTTCCAAGAAGACAAACTTATTTTTAAAAAGTGAGTTACGTAAAGACTTTTCCTTTCAGCACAGAGAAAATTAATTCAAAGTCGAGCAATTAATCGACGGAGACAAACTACAGGAATTAAAACCTACAAAATGAAAGTAAAATTTTTACAATGTTCCACGAAGTGTTTTACGGAATTTATTATTACATTGTTTATAAAAGAATTAGGATAAAAGAATTAGGATTTACTAAATTTGGTGAGCAAAATAAACCCGAGAAAATTACTAGAGGACTTTGGGAGAAAATGAAGCTATTAAATGGGACAGAACTATTTTTCCTAGAATATTTTAATTTAAAGCGGGAATAATTCTCGAAATGTTTTACTGCTTACAATCACACTTCCTAACATATGTTTTATTTCCCTAAACATATCTACGAATATGTTCTTTCTGAAATTATTTACCTTAAATTCCTTGAATACCTATAACATGATATCTACCTTGCCTTATTCAAATGAAACACAGGTATCACAGCAGATCGGAATTATGTCCAGCGGAGACGCTCGCTTAGAACTATATCCTGCATAATCCTATACAAATATATACGCACGCATCCTGAATGACAAAACATCAAAAGATACGCGAAATTAAACATGAACCTCACATGCACATGTGCTGGTTAAATTAAAATTATATGAAATCAACTCAGAAGCAACATACGAAACCGACAACTAAAAAAACTCCGTGAAAAATACAAATTTCGCAATTCATGACAAGAACCAGCGACCCATAGCTAGCAATGCCGTCAGTACGCCTTCACCAACCATGACGCCATAGCCCAGAAGGTCTCCAACGGTAAAACCGATCCCGGAGAAAAAGGGAGGAACATAAATAAAAATGACGATTAATTTACTGTTTTCCCGTTCTTACGATGAAGGCGCGCGTGTGGTCGAGCGTGTGATATTCGCATTAAGCCGATATATACTGCCTCGCAAAATGGATGTATAGACGGAGATGTATAAACCCCTTTATGGCGGCCATTACGGTCTTTTTTCTCTTTCACGGCTCTCACTTCTCTTACCTCTCGCCTTCCATACAGATAAGATCTGGAAAATAAAAAACAGAAAAGGAGGGAGAGGAAGAGAAAGCGATATCTTGGGGTAACTGGCAGACGGCTCGGAATAAGCTATCATTATGAAATTTGAGAGTCTGTATTAAATATTTTCATGAGAATGAAAGGAAAACATGCTATAACTAACACCGATATTCATGACATTCGCCTGAATTTGGCTCCCGAAAATATCAGCGCTAAGTGAACTCTGAGATATTTACATTTTAACGAGCCAACGTCCCGCTTTATACACACAAATATGGGAATATTAGCATGAATTCCTGATAAAATATGTGGTTTCTGTTGAATAACAGAGATAATTTATCTTTATTTTTTCCGACTATATACATTTTTAAGAGTTCTCCGTAAATATAAATCCTGAGAGAATTATTTACATCCATAATTTAATATATTACCGCATTTTGATAATTTGACGCGCGCCAAAATATTACCGTCTCCCACAGCCTAAACGAAAATATATACGCATATAAATGGGAAAAGAGAAAGAATGAGAAACTAAGGAACGGCAGATAAGAGACAGCAAACGAGGGTCCTGGGAGTCGTAATACTCGAAAATATGGCCAGACGTTAAAATAAAAATCGGGATGAACCAAGTCCTTCAGGAGGGGGGAAAAGACTCTAGATAAAAAAGACGGCGCAAAGGAGAGGTAAAGGAGGATAAGAAGGGTGGTATAAAGCCGATGGGAGAGCGGGGGCGTCCCTCGACCCACGGGGGGGCGGGAGCTGGATGAAGCGAAATGCGATTGGTGTCACGACAGAATCGCTAGCTCTCCACAGGAGGCCTGCCTTTCTGCTCAGACGATGGCGGTTGTAAGAAATGAGAAGGAAAAGGGTCGCGACGTCTTGGTATTAGAAAAAAAGCCATTCTCCGCATACAGTTCCTTACGTACCGCACGGTAGCATTGCTCTTGAGTATGGCCTCTGAGGGATGGAAGTGGACTCGGTTATGACGAGCGGAGAGAAAACAAGGAAATAAAACTGAAGTGCCTAGGATGATGCCTTGCGGGACTCATTTTTATAATATGACACGGAGAGAACCGAAGATCGCGAGATATTTATCCTTCTTTCGGTCAGATGAGACCTAATGATCAATGGATTTGATTATCCACTGAAGTACCCACGAAAGACAATTTAGAGTATTATAATTGGAGAGTATCTCTTTTTCATAACAGGGCCGTATAAGGATAACGATTTAAATCGTATTCTCAGATTGGTGGTAGGAGTTATACAAAGAAGCATGAAAGACATTATATATACGTAACCACAGTTGAACATATTTAAATAGAGGTACAATTCTTTGCGATCGACCAAAGCAATCTAACAAGTAATTTACGCTCAAAACCATGAAGCTTATTTAATATCTAATTCGCAGCATCGTTTGATAAGATAGCTTGCGGGAATCGTTAAAATTACGTTCCTCGCTCGAACAAATTTTCCACTCGACGACATAGCAGAAACACAGAGTCAAATTTGCAAAACGAAATTGCCCACGCGGGTAGTTACTAACAAAACCAAAATGGCGGACCGCACGTCGCCTTTGGCCATGTTTTTAATCAATCTACTTTCGACTACGTACAAAACGCATACATACAGCTGCAATTACCTCTTAATGACCTAAACGGCCTGGGGCGGGATGGGGAGCGCTAGAAATGCTTCGGGTCGTTGGGGGCACAAACACCCGCCAAATGTCCGTGGATTGGATTCCTTTACCCAGACGGGCATACGAGAGCGTGACAGCGGGAAAAAATATCACCCGGCAATTTCACATGGCTACGGGATAATTAAAGCCAAAAATCTATCCACCATCGGGAATAATTCGAATCGGAATAAATAAGCGGAGCGTGAGATGAAATAACCTTTGATCGAGTCCGGTAGAATTCCATCGGGAGAGAACTTTTGAATGAACGTTCCAAAGAGAGGGAGAGAGACTGGGCAAGGAAAGAGATGAAAGTAAATACTAGTTCGATGTACAGACCGCGGAAACGAGCCAATTAATTGGAAGCAAATCATTTTAGAATGTTATCGCCCCCGTGTTTGCGCCGAAAATTGGACGTTACGGACCCCACCACCTCATCACGTGCGCCCAAAATTAGCTCATTAATCCCTTAAATTCCACCGTTTGCACGGGTCGGCGGCGGAGGGAGAGTCCCGCTCGATTTGGACTAATGTGACACAACATCGGCGCTATTCCGTCGTTATCCCCGTGTATAAACAGGAGAGCACGCGGTCGGGCAATTTGGCCCCGTCCAAAGGGTATCCGATGCGACCAATCGCTTGGTTAAAAGCGACGCGGCAAGAATTACCCGAAGATTAGTTCCATTAATTTCCCTAGTTTGATTGAAAATCCGACCGCTTGTGTACACTTATTAATAGGTTTCAGAATTAAAACTATGCATGTGCCGCCGTCGTTCGAACGTCTATTGTGCGACTTTGGAAATCATTAACGAGCCTCGATATCAATTAAACAAATACGGAGAGACGTGAATCAGAGGGGTTTCGTTTATTGATTAAAGACACTGACCGAGGGCAAATTCAATATTTCCGCGGAGTTTATTGAAGACTAATTGACCAAAACGAAACTATTTAGATTCGAATTTAGGGCAATTTACTCGTGATGGAATCTCAGCCGTGGCAATGTATGCGATACAGGCTTTTATTTTCAGGCTGTAAAATCCAGGAAAATATTGACTTTGCCGCAGCCTGCATATTTACGGGAATCCACGTCAGGGTCTATTTACATTAGCAAATGAATTAAAACGATATTTTTAATTTTTACAAACCGGGTCTAATTTGCGGATTATGTAACTGCAATCCAATAAAGGGGCAAACGTTAATTCTACCGTTTTAGCATTAAAATGCGTCCATTGCTGTTAACCAAATGGCGTACGGCGATGAAAAAATGGCTGTTCCAACTGACTAATCCTTTCCAGAATTATTTTCATCATGATTACATAGAGCTTGATAAACTAAGTGTGAAATTAATGCTAGTTCTGATCCTACACATTCACGTAAAAAACGTTTATGCTTTAGTTCAGAGAGACACAGCATGTATTTCCGAAGAGTAAACTGGTAATATAAAATACAAACTTAAAAATTATTAGCTATTTAGCAAAATAATACAAATATTCTTCTTTGTATTTAATTGATGAATTATTAATGAATGAATTAAGGAAATAACACATAATTACTCCAATAAACCACAGAATTCCAAAGGGAAGACTATCGCAACATAGAGAATATCGTTGCATTAGAACGAAATCGTAAAGAAATACTACGAAAATACAAGAGTAAAAATAAAGAAGATCTTAGACATTTCCATGAGTTACAAATGACTTAACTTAAAAATGCACAAATTTCGATCGAAAGGAATAGGACTGAATGAAAATTAGCTCCGACATACAACTCTAAAAATACCGCCGACCCACCATAGCCCTGGTCTTCAACACAAACACACCGCCATATTACATAAAAGGACCCCCATTATCTCCTACCCCACCCTCTCCCACACGAACATCGAGAGCCAGTCCCCACCTCAGCAGCGGTAGCATCGCCCGAAAGACTATGTCGAACAAGGTGTTGGATAGAAACTCACGTTCCATTTAAACTCAAATTCCTCCGGTTAGGGACACGTTGCCACCTCTACAGCGGTCGTGCGGACCATAAAAGCCTCCATATCATTTGAGCATACCAAATGCGACACGTTCTAAGCCTCCCGGTAACTAAGCCCGCATAACAACCTAGAGGGATTCTGGAGACGCGAAGCGAGAAGGGCATAAGAGAGGGAGAGCGGATTTGCTTCCGTAAGCGGAGGAAAAGCAACGATTTATCTCGAACGACTGAACAATATATCTGATGCTTCAAAGTGATGTATCCAGGTGGCATCGCGATCACCCCACACAATTTCAATACAACAAAAACATCATCCATCCTTTACAAGTTCCTCTGTATTTCTCTTGACGGCTAAATCAAGACCTTTATATTCGTTTTACGCTCCATCTTCGACAACATCCGTTTCGATTCAAATTATTCACGGCGAAAATTTTAATTGGACTTCTATTAATCTCATCAAAAGAACAAAATAGCATGGAAGCCCAAATCTACATTTTTAACAAATTATAATAAGAATAAATATAATAAATTCGGCGCATAACAGCTAAACTACAGGATTCATAAATTAAAAATAATAATGCCAAAACTAATTAAGGTAATTTTATTCCGCTCTCTCCAAAATATGCTACAATTAGTTCATTTTACATTCTCGTATAAAATGCTGCTTTCGTCGTTAAAATTAGTCGTTCATGCTATTGAAGAAAATAATACCCACAAAGGTAATTTTGGAATCCAAATTAACGTTTAAAATTCAACTCGAAATAAAAATGAGATTTCAAAAGGTGCTTCATGGACGGCCGTGTGATGCATAATATTATAAAATAATATATCGCATTACGCTTGTTATTATCATTCTGATAATGATTACCATCAACCGCAAGTGAATTCAGGAAAGGTTTTTAACATCCTCAATTTGGTTAACTACTTATCGAATCTCGATAATTAATGAAAATGACGAAAAGAGCAAACGTAATTATCGGCTAATTCCCCTCTCGTTACTATCACGAGTTGTAAAACGGCGCAGCCATCAAGGTTTCCCATTAAGCATTTGAAATTACATACGCTAATGAATATTAATTGAGGACGCTTTTTGATATCGCTCCCACATATAATTTTCGATTAATATAGAGTTCCGGGTAACTCAGTGAGCAATAAAATACGGCCGGTTTCAACCACCAGATAGTGAATACCTTAAATACATTCAACGAGTCATTATTTCGTGAATCAGCTTTGACTTTGGCATGCAAATTTTCGCTTGCTATAAGGACTAAATTTAGTAAGAAACGAGTAATCAAAAAATTCAATTCCAGATCTCATAAAATAAATCATAAGATATCAATGCGACATAGTCTGCAGTAATAGTACTGATGATGATATGTCATCTATTTACACTGACAAAATTTCGTGAAAATCTGAGACATCGAAAACGTAATGGGAAAGCAAAAAATACCATGAATTTGAAAGTAGCAAAAGTTGGTGTAAAACCACTTTTATAATATCTACACATAACAGTATTTTCTGCAATATAGAAAATATAATGTTCCTTCAGAAATCCTCTGATTTTGTTATTTTTTATTACATTAGTTTTGTTACTACAAATAACTCATTCCGCAAGACTGAAGGTGGCCCCAAAACAAGTCTCTATTGGGGCCCAGCAGATATATTCGGTAAGGATTTCATAAGGATTAAGCAGCGCCTTTGGATACCGTGCATCTTAAATTGAAAATCTAAGAAGAGAGCAATTGAACGATCGAATTACTCTTATACTACCTTTTCACATACGTGTATATGAAAGAGTATTCTTTACTGTCACTACTTTGCGTTACATAATGCTACATCATATAACGACTACCTATGCAGCGAATACTCTACAAGACGTAAAATATTAACAAATATCTCAAATTTTAAGAAACCAGAAAATTCAAAACCTAACAAATGCAACCACGTCGAAAATTCTTTCGTACACGCATTACTTTGTAATTCAAATCAACCAGCAGCAAATAAAATTTAATTTAATCACTTCGCGTCAAATCGTTTCCTGATCCTCCCTCACGCATTCATACTGTCCTTTGGATTTATCCGCTCTCTCGCGCTGAAATCCCCTCCATCAACAGAGCTATCCATGCGGGGTCGGGGCAGCTTATTCACTCTCATTGTCCGATCAATCTTCCGCGATCTCCCATTCCATCCCACGCGCAGCCACTCCACCACGCCCCACGCAAACCATTCTTCGGCGCCTGGGAATGCTTTATGCACTATTCATCCGGGAATTTTGCGATTCCGAGGAGAGTGGATGGATTTAATCCTTGGGCGTGCGTGGACACCTTAAAAGGCAGCGTGCGATAGCGCTATTCAGGCGAGAGTTGGTTTAGAGGTGTGAGGGAGAGGCTTGGGGTTAAAATGTATGAGGACGGCGGTGGAATGCAGAGCGAGCTGGGGAAAAGGAGGCGAGAAGGAATCCGGATGGAGAGTGGGAAGGCGACAACGATTCTTGCACTCATCTTGGACGGCTTCCTGAAAACGCTTCCTTGCGCGTAATTTAAGGAGGAAGCGCTATAGAATTCAGAGATATCCAATAATAACAAAATTGAACGCCTTATCCAACACGTCGCATAACAGCAAAATGTCACAGGAAACTTAAGAACTTATGTTTTGCCAGAGAACTAATTTAAAAAGTACGTAAAGCAAGGTATTAAAGCAACGCTTCCAGTAGCCACAAGGAAAAACAGAATTTGTACAAAATTTAACAGAAAACGATCTGCTTTACAACGGAGATTTGACATTTCAATTTGCCATGCTTTAAATAGCAAAGCTGTATTCTTCGAAAGGATTTACACTTAATACCACAAACTAAAGAGAAAGAATTAAAGTTTGCTGTAAAAAAGTGGCTTTAATTTCAGAAAATATTAGGAAACTGGAGGAGCCTGAGACCATTAATTCAAAATGTAAATATCAGTCGAGCAAATAAAAAATGTACCAACTGGCGAAAACTCATGTCAACGACGAAGAAACCTTTCCTAGACCAATTCAATATTCCAATAAAATTTGAAGACCAATGGAAGACTAGCAAGGAAAGAAACGTAATATACATTTTAATGCTTAATCTATAACTTTCATTAAGCATGAGAAATGGCATAAAGTGAGGTATGCTATAGTAATACATTTATAAAAACGTGAATAAGTTTTTGAATGATAAAATTCACACAAAATAATCAATACGCTACCTAGTAAAAACTAACCAACAAGAACTAGGACAAATTACGAGTGAAATCTATGCAAAACGAAAAGCATCAAAAATCCCAGGAGGCAACGAAAATAAATATAAAAAAGAAAGGAATAACACATCGGAAAACAGAGAAAGAGCGAAAACAAACAGGCACGGCAGTGAGAAGCAAACAGAAGAAGAGAGGCAGAATAAATACGGCGATGATAAGGGAAGGGAGAACATCGTCGCGACAGAGGAGACGGCGAAGAGAGAGCGAGAGGGAGAGAATGAGAGAGAGATGGAGATGAAAGCTTGTGTGTGCATTCGTCGCATGAAATATTCACCGCAGTCAGGTCGGCATCACCGCTGCTACCGCCGACGTGAATTATAAAGGCCACCCTCTCCCAGGGCCATCTCATCGGCGCCCGACCCCACTCCCATTCAAACTCCCACCGCACTTCAAAAGCCCCACACCACATCCACGCGGTGTAGCCTAGTGGCCCCGGGGCCTTTGCTTAGTAATAGAGAAGGGAGTCGGAGCAATATGGTAAGAGGAAACATGATGGGAGACAGACCAACGGCTTCATTGGCAGGAAGAAATCGAGACTGAGAAGTCTCTGAACTGCTCCTAAGGGAAGAAGCGATGCCATGCAATGTAAGTAGTAAGGCAAATAGGAAGACAGTGATGGTTAAATATTTATTTATGATCACATCCAAAGAAAAGCCTAATTCGCTATATTATAATAACAAAAATTATCCCAGTACAAGAAAAATGAGACTTCTAAGTCTCTTTCTCGTGTCAACAAAAGAAAGGAAACATTTGTTGGAATCATATAAATGAAGAGAGGGATAACCGGAGGATAAAACAACAAAATAAAACATTATGTGAAACATTTGCTTGTGGCGATGATGTGATACTACGTATGAAATTGAATTAGCTTGCACAAAATATAGCAAAGCGGATATATGTTGCCTATATCTTGGAACTAAAACGTACAATTCGTTTAAACAGACCACTATTTGAATTTTGGATGAAATCTTATCAAAGGGGGACTAAAATAAATGAGGAAGAAATGACCACCACAGAAATGAAGAAACCGAGCAGAATGTAAGGTAAACCAACAAAATAAGAAGAAATGACGACGAACAGCATGGTGAGGAAGTTTGAGGAGGAGTAGGACGTTCGCGAATTACAGTAAAAGTATACCTAAAGGTACTAACCCACTAATCAATGAGGACTACAATATTTTACTCGGCTACGATTATGACGCATAAACAAAGAAGAATAACGAGATGAGAGAGAAACAAGGTTAAGGAACAAGACAAATGTCATGAAAAGTAACAGCGCGACTCGCAACGGTAATCGAAGGAAAAACCGCATGTGGAGCAGACAGAAGCGCACGGAAATCAGAGATGATATAGAGATGAGAGACGCGCACGGGAGATGGAGACAGCCAGCGGGACTGGAGCAAATGACAAGCGAGGGAGGCAACCAACCGCAATCATATCATCCATCCTCTCTCCCCACTGATTCCAACCTAAACTCCCTTTTTTCCACGGATGTCACATCCTTCCCTCATCCAGCATCCCACGTAGCGGAGGAAAAATTCGAGAGGAATGCAGCAGTCTCCTGCGTGACACGGACGAGGTGGGTGTTGATGAGATAAATAGGCGAGGAAAAAAAACGTATCGAGGCGATTTTTTTTTTAACCGAAAGAAATGGAAAAATCTTTTTTGGGGAGCGAAGAGACATGGGCTTGCCGAAGGAAAAATGGAGATGACGGGGGAATGATTGACGGACGGAATACTAGAAAGGGACCAGAAAAGTTTTATGGCCGGGGAAGTGGAAAATGAAACACAGGGGGAAGTGCCTTGGATCGTTTCGAAGATGGAATCCTCGAAATGGAAAAGTGGTCCCCTCCCTTTGTTAAAGCTAAGATTGCCGACCGAAAACGCAATCTCTCAATATTTCAAAAATATGCTTCCTGAAATTTTCAACGGCATCTGATCCCTCGGAGATGAGAAATGCTTCGACGGGTTGCGAGAGATAAATATGCCGAGCGCGGAAACGCCACGTTCCCAATCGTGAAAAGAATATGAGAGCAGTTTTTTGTCTCTCTTCGGATTAGATTTATCCATAAATAATTTATGCGGGCAAGAGGGTCAACTGAGAAAAGGCATGGAAACATTCGAAATGTAGTGAACCTCCGAAAAAATCTTTACGTGTACATTACGTATGCATTTCAGTATTGTTTCTTTCTACGAGAAAGAATAAAATTGACCAAACCATAAAAACCGTAATTGGTCAAAAACGTACTTATCAATGTTCTAAAGTAATATTACAATCGATCTAGGTCAATGTGAAAAGTTATTTTAAGGCACTTCGTTTTGTTTCGTTACTAAATCCTTAATCAAAAGAGGAAGCAATTACAATAAAATTATAAAAACTTAATTTCCATTGACATTTTCGTAAACAGTAACCTTAAATTACAAAAATTAATCATTCTGAACTAGTAATATGAATTCCTTGAAGACCGCTCTAAAGAACTGAATCGATGAGGGAACGTTTCCTTTTTAACAATAATTAACAAGAAATTTGTATTGATAAGAGAAAAACGACGAATTATTTAGTAAGCTTATAAACATTTACAATGCTAATTGAGACAAGCAGCTCACAAAATATTATTGAGGCGATTGACTACTGATCGACAAACGCAGATCATACACAACTTTCTCCAATTTCTTGATATTAAAATCACCAACATTTTTAAGCAAACCATTTCAAGCGTAAGTGGCTCTTCCGTCAGAAATTCTACTAAATTATTCGTCCAGTTTCAGGCGAACACACTTTCCCTTCAAATTTATGGTTTCGACGAATTCGAAATTGCGTGCCTACCCTCTAAACACGAGTCAACCGCGAGTTAAACGGATTATAAGTGGAAAATTTCCAGTCGCACGCAGCGAGTCTTAATGACACCAATCTCCGACCATGCGGGTTAAACAACTAACGAGCTGGCGTGCAACTATCGCCTTCATGCATCTCCCCAAATACCGCCATTTGGAATCATTCGTTGGGACAAAACGGAACGCAATGGAATAACTACCGCGTGTTTCTAAATGATTAGAGGGGAAACCGCAACGAAAGCCGCAGACCTCCTTCCACTTCCCGCTCTGCACGAAAACAAACACTTCAAACGCTACGTCTCATTGTGCGCCACCACTTCCGGTGCTCTCATTCTTCGAAGCAGGCCACGTCACGTTCGGTTGCGGTTTAAGAGGAAGAGGCGGTAAAGGAAAGCGGATAAGACGGACGTCCCGGGATAGAATCCAAGTCATTGCATTTCATGTCATGTTTGCGTACATTTTTTATCATTGTCCTCATCATAATTGGTCAAATGTCTGATAAGTGGACGTTGCCAAGAAAATTTGTTAAATTAATAAACCTGACGAGATATCCACCAGTAAAAACTATTTAGTAAGCATCCAAAATGAAAAAAAATACCTGTCGCATAAGCAACTTGGTTATGCAGCATAATTTTTATTGCCAACAAATTCATGAAAGAAAATTTCACTTTTCCATAAAACGTGACACAAGCGGCAATCCTGAAGAAGTAAGGTTAAAGCATGCATGACTAAAACTGCGAAGGCAGATGACCACGCAAAATTAAAGAAGAGAGAACTACAGTAAAAAGGAACGGGACAGAATGGAGACACAAAAGAAATTCTACGAGAGACAAAACGAGAGAGGAAGTAAGTAAGGATAACGAGAGGGAGGATAAGAACAAAATGAGTTTCAGATGGCGACCCCGTAACAGGCGAGCAATTATTCGTGACGTTTGGGTCCTTAGAGGCAGCCAACATCGGGGGAGTGAAGGAGGAGGAAATGGGAGAAAAACTGATGTTTTCGGATGAAGGAGAGAGAGGTTGCGCTTGAGAGAGCGTGAGACGTGATGCAAGAGGGATCGAACGAGTGTTTGTGCGAGAGAAAGAGAAGAGAGGAGCGATACTTAAGTACCAAATGGAGTGAAACACTTGAACGAAGACGGCTCGAGAGACTAAAGGGATAAAAATGGGAAGAAGTGATGGATTAAGGAGAGAAAACAAGCAGGGCGAAAGAAAGGGTTAACGCAAAACGGGTGCAATGGCCTAGGGCAGAGGTAAAGACCTTACGGCTTAAAGGCCGCTTGCGGCCATATTCAGGTACTTTGTGGCCTTTTTTGCTTCAGAAGTCAGGAACTCGCATTATTTTGTTTCTCGGTCTCTTTCACCGCTCCAAGTGAAAATGAAACTAAATACTCTCTTTCACCTTCCTCAATGAAGATCTTTTTATTCAAATCTTTAAAAACATTTCATTCTTCTTTAAAATTAGAAACAGACATTTTTTCGTTATCTTCAGACATTAAGTCTCAATTGGAAATATGTTAAATATTCTCTTTTCTGACGAAAAGGCTGATAATATCCGAATAGTACACTCATGAGATTTTCCCGCACATGTTCACTCACATAGTCCTTTTAACGATAAATGCACAACGATCAATGATGTTAAGACACCATACCACAAATTATTAATGTCATCAAGGATCCATTCAACGCTTAAACTTTCGTTAATTGAGACAAATTAGGTAGAAATTACGTCACATTGGCAAGGGACCAAATAAAAGCGGACTCAAACTTCAGACGATGAGCAACGAAAAATGAAGCAGAGCATATTCACAAAACATTCCCGCAAAAAAGAAGCCCGACCGCGCCGCGCCAAATGCAAACGTAAACCTCGCCCCGCAAAAGCATTAATTTTGTTTAGGATTCATTCTCGAGTTCCCGATTCAAAGGCATGCAAATTGGTCGTATCAGGGAAATTCTCGGCATTGGCGGGACTATACTACTTTCGCATGGATTTACATATATTTGTACAGAAAAAATACAGAGAAAAATCCAAACATACGTATAAATTCGTGCCAAAAGTGGGATTTGGAAGAAGATCCATAAAAGGATAATAAATAGCGAAAAATAGGGAATGAACGCGATATCAACATATCAGTCAAATAGGGGAGTGATTTTCTGAGAAAAACTCCTATATGCAAAAGAAAAAACCTAAACGTAAAATGAAAAATATTAAACCATCACCATACTGTATCGAGATAACGTATAAATAAGAAAATAGTGACATCCGCAGCATCCAGAGAGGGGAAGGGAAGAAAACAAAAAAGCCACGTTGGAAATGCGACAGCAGCGTCACTCGACTAAGCGGCCGGTCTCTGAACCGCCGCAACATCCCCGCCATCTTTCTTCCTTTCAATCCAACCCAACCAACCACCCTAACGGAACACGTGTTATCGCCTCGATAACATAATACGGTAGGAGTCGGGAAGGGGAGAGATCGCTAAAGGGTACATTCGAACAGGACTCTTAAAAGGAATCCCAAAACGGAAGGATGTAACGGGGAAGGAAATAAGAAAAAGTCCTTTAACGCCGAAGACACACCGAGCCACTGGACATTAAGAACCGTCCAGAAAAAAAGGAGGGAAACCAAAGCGAATCTCCGGCAAACATTCTCCCACTACAAATCACCAGGGAATTTATATGGGGCATGAGAAGATAGGGCGAGCGGGAAAATGTAATAGGGAAATTGAGGGTGAGATGGAGCGGTAGATTGAGACAGCGGATAGGGGTGGGAAGCTCAAGAGGGAAATATCGGTTTGAGGGATCGGAAAGAACGAGCTCGCGAGACCGGTACGGCAAGCTAAGGGATAAAGGGAAGAGGACCATTATAAATCATTCACTCGCCGCTTCCTCGATAGGAGGCGCAAGCACCGCGGGGGGGGATCAGACGTCCATGAACTGCACAAGTCCGACTCATGACCAAAGGCGATCCTTCTTATGGACGATTTTACAGATTCTCTTGCGGTCATAAATCGAAACCTTGGTGAAAGGGAAGAGGAGAAGTAGGTCGTGAGGAGACTAGATAAAAGGGGTAAGGGAGCGACATACTTCAGTAGAAAGAAGTTGCGGTAATAGAGAATTGTGAACGGATGCTGAGGAATGGCCTAGCGAGAAATAAAATGACATCTTCATGTAGAGAAAGGCTAAGGAGCAGACTGGTAAAGATGTGGAATTTAGAAACGTTCTTCCTTAAAATAACAAGAAACACTGAGCTTTGCAGAGGTACTGTTTCACTTGAAATATATCCAGATGACAGGAATGGGATTACTTCGTCAACTTTGGAACTTACGTCGGTGTTACTTTTATGAAAATGCTTTAAAAACACAAGCAATCTTGACGGAAAGAGATGTATCAGCTCTGCTTCCGATTCTCCAGAAATCACTGCGATTTTAGTTTAACAGTGATCTTTGTACTTTTTTTCGGTTTGGTTCCTTAAAGCAAATTGCGGAGGACACACCTTGTTTATACACACCTGAGAATTAAGAAAAACTATCATTATCTTTTACTTTAGGAACAAATTAATGGTAATATTAGATCAGATGAGAAGATTAATGATGACGCACTCAAAAACAATGGTTGCTACATCAAATTTAAGAGAGATATATGTAAAAGTTGGCCTTTTCCCTATGTATTGCCAAAAACTACAGCTATAGTGTTATAGTTTAAGCATAATAAAACATTAGACGGGCTGAACATTCTCATCAGTAGCTCTAAATTTCCAGAATCACTAATGTAGCACTAAGGAATTTTCAGTCACCTCAAAAGTGTGCTCGAAAAAGAAATGGCCACCGTCTCTCAGGTCTGCCATAACTATTCACAGAAGCTACCAAGCAACTAGACTGCACGCAAAGCTGCCACCATTTTCATGTACACCGTCCTCATAGTCTAATGACTTCCGTATCATCTGAACCTGATGCACGCAACGTAAGGAATGAATAGTGCATAAACATTAAGTGAAGCCACTAAAATAAATTTTCGCATGAAGTACCGACTCGAATAACAAGGAAGGCGTCATCCTAGTTGAGATGCACAAACTTACAGGAACGCGAGATTTTCATACAATCGCAAGCAGGAATGACAAAGAACTGAGTATAAGCCACTGAAATGCAAGGATTTAAAGTAATTAAGACTAGAATTACGCTAGACAAACAAAGTTAGTCATTAGTTTCTACGAGGACGATAGATGAATCCTTACATAAATGTACATCTTAAATATTCTTCAAAAGACAAACAATGATGGAATTGTTTGAAATGGATATATTTAGGGGCAGTTATAGGCTCTCAGGGGCTCAACGTGCATTTTATGATTAAATAAATACCACACAAATGGCAAATGTAGTTTTACTACGGAAAATATAAATAAAATCTCGAATTATAAGCAGTGTTTCTACCAATTACAATACGACAGTTTTTACATTAAGGATGGTATGGTATAGTGATCTTAAGATTGGGTAGTCTATGGTAGTATTTGCATTACTCAGACATAATTTATGTAAAAATATCAGAAGCAAATTATATTAAATTATTCAGCAAATGCGAAGTACTTTCTGATGTAGAAAATGACGACTTCTAACACCGCCGTGCTTCAATAAAAATTCGAAAAACTACGTTATTGAGAGTTCATTAAGCAGTCTTATGGAAACCCCTTTATGGACGAGGCTCTCAGCTGGAACCCAATTAAAAATCTGCCCCTGACCATAATAGATATTTCTTAAATGATAATTAAATTCAAGCCACTGGTATTTGCGAGATCGTGCAACTACTATCCTTCAAATTCCCTTTTCACAGTTTTGGCACCCGCTTCCCTCCCTCTTCAAAGCAAACGGAAGAAGCTTCTAAGACGCCAAACACAGCATCACGTCGCATTCTCCGAAGACTTTAATGAATTATGCCTGAGATGAAAACATCGATTAAAGTCCTGACACATCCATCATTCGGAAGACAGGCTCGCGCACGGAATCGGCAAAAACACAGCCGACGGGATATCCCTTGCAATCGGATCCTACGGCTATTTAGGAAGACAAGCCAGACAAGTTTCGTGGCAAGACACCTCCTGAGATTCCCCCTCGTGCCACTTGCTCACTGTGAGTAGACAAGCAGAGCTACTCAACGCCTAAGACCTATCTCTCTACCCAAGACCCAACGGTGTCTTTAACTGTGAGAATTGAAATTATGTACTTTCGCCGGAAGTTGTATGGTGAATACACTTTCCGCGAAATTCGGAGAAATTCCTGAATGTATGAAGAATCAAGATATATCAACATGTTGGCGTTGATTAATTCCAGCCTCTTACCAGGATTATTGAAGCAAATGATAATTAATACCCAACGAGGGCTTTGAATAGTTACTGGTCTTTTAATAAGGCATTAGAATAAAAAAAGTTTAACGATCAATCATGAGTCTTCTATCTTTTGGTATGTGTATGTAGCATAAAATTCTCCATAAGTGCCCCTTCTTTAAAGACGACTATTGGACTTTCTACTGATTTTTTTATTATACAAATAATACAATTTTCCTTGACAATACTTAAAACTATCCAGCTTCAAGGAATTCATTCATAAACATAAAATCGATAAGGTTTGAGGGCAAAAATTAACGCATCCGAATAATTATAAGATTTTAATCCATTTAAAAGAAGGACCTATATACAGTGAAATTATAAATTTTTAAATAGAAAATTGTTTGAATTAGGCACTCGGCAAAGGATTAATAACAGAATTTTTCGTGATTAAACACCAAACGTGCGCAAAGTAACAAAGTAATAAGCGAAATCACATCACAAACCCTTCCCATCAATGCCAGAAGCTATACTAAGAAACAATGCGACACGAAGCGTACTGAAAGCAATACATCCATTATCCGGTTGTTTACTTTTTTAGCAGTCTCTCCGCGCTCTCCCCTTTTATCTATTCAATCCATCTACTCATTTCCTTCCCTCGCCATCTTTAACATTCAAACGCTGAGCCAGCGTGAAACATTGCTCCGCCATCCTCTCATACACCTCTCCAGCCCACTCTCACCTCTCAGAACGAACGATCGAGCATTCAATCAACTTTACTGGCGAACCCTCCCTTCGCAAACGCACTAGCACGCATTAGCCGCTGAATCTATGCAAAACGCGTTAACTTTTAACTCCACCCTCGCATGTCCGCTCCCCTGCCGAGTCATCCCATGCATATAGCGCATGAGACTCCTTCCACACCCATCAACCCGCGCTCTACCAAGTGAAATATTGAAATTACCGACATCGGCCGAGACATCGCTTTTGGTTTTTTCCACTGCGGCCGAAACCGAAATTTCCATCGCCGAAAGTTTGTAATTCGATATTTCTGCACGTCTTGGAGAACACTAATGAAAAGTATGCTCTCAGATGTACATTTTGAATTAGTACGCAATTTGTACCTAGTTTTATCTATTTATTATGTCTTAAAGAGACTAAAAAATGTGAAATTTAATTTTAGCACTGATCCAGTGGTCTACGTAAAATATTTCGTGGAATAAACTTGCAATTTACAAATTCTGCACCTAAATAGTCTACGATTCGTTTAAAACACAAAAGCATCCGTTATCAAAACATTTCAATAACATGACCAGATGTATCTTAACTAATTCTTGAAAACAGTAAGTTCTTTGGAAAATAAGACAAACTGTAAATAATTTACATTGTGATGAATGAAAAACGAATTTACACTCCAAATATCCGCAGACTAATGCCTACGTCAATGGGCTACCATTCAAGGACTCAATCTGCCAAGGCAAACATCTTCCGCAAAAATGTCTTTCCTGAACTAAACTGACAGCTATTGGTATTCAAATAACACCGAATTTCGCAGGCTGTTGACCAGCGTTGGGTTTTATTCAATTCATTAAGGATACAAAAGATAAACCGTTACGTTTCCTTTAGTTTGTTAACTTTTCCAACAAAAAGTAATAGCTTTACCTGGGTGCAAATTTAAGTATAAGCGAGTTTGAACAGTCCAAATATCACTGGTCACATTTTCGGTAACTATTCAGAAATAATCAAAGGGAGTCCCTTCGGAAAAACGTTTTAGAAATGGGACGAATTCGCACAATAAGTTTTTGAAAGAAGGGGAAAAGGAAAGCTAATTCCTTAACGTGAAAATGAAACGTTTTAACGCCTTATGTAAACAACTAACAAAAATGAATGAGACTCCCCACAAGTTCTAGGCCATTAATATCCTCGAACGACTGAGCTGAAACCATCCATATAATAATAATACTAAAAGCGTTTCTACATATATTACAAAAACCGTTGAATAAACTTCCATAACTAGTAAAGAGAGAGAGCCTGAATACAACCAACATTAGATTCAAATTTAAACAGTACACTGAGGATTTTACTATGAAATCACTGTGATGAAACAAAGGTTGCTCATGAATTAATAAAATGAATGAGCAACAGCATACCTTACCAACGGAAATTGTCGAGAATCTACTTTTATTAAATTTCGTTTTATTCCCATTACAATGACCTTCCATAAAATAACGCCTTTCCATATTGAGTTTCATCCTGTTCTCGACCAATTCATTATTCTCACATACAGTCTTAATATCTCTTCTATCAATGTTTCTTTTTTCTTCTACTGATTTCTAGAAATTTTCCCTGCACTGTTGTCTTAGATCGTTTATGTGATCATTCAACATTTTTCTCCGCTTTCTGACCCGATGGTTTATTGGTATTTTTGCATTTCTCTCTAATGTTTTTGCTTACTAAGCCTCTTATACTTCTTTCAAGTACTATCCTTAAATTCTTTATTTTCGTTGTTTCTAGTGATGCGTATATGAATGTCGTTTTCTTCTAGCTTCAACGTTATAATTTATTATTGGTCGAGCTAAGGTATTATATGCTCTAACTTTGTTTCTTTTGCTACATATTCGTTCCCAATCATATCATTTAGGTCACCAGATAGTGACATTGGCTTTATCTACTTATGGTTTTACCTCTATTTGCCAAACACCATAACTTGCTAATTTTTCTTAAGTACGTTTAATAACACACAACCTCGTTCTTTACCTATTGATACACATTACTCATATAACTGTCACAAAAACTTGTCCCAAACGCTCAACACCATGAAAGCCAACCAAATAGCCAATTTGGAAACTGCAAAAAGTAACATAATCGCCGATCAAATGGACTCTGAACACGTTTAGGGATGCCATTCCATTCCGTTCGACTGAAAACTCCTCGCCAAAGCTCACGTCTCCATAACTTATATCCTTCGGGAAGATCTCCTGCAGCCGGTCCTTGTCTCCGATGCCATATGATATGAATAACTCATCTCGCAGGGATGGAAATAAAAGGAGAGAGACTGAAAACCAGCCGTTAAAGTTCATGCCTCCGCAATCTACTCGCCAGATTATCGAAGACGAATGCTACATTGCAATTCATTTATTCCGTCCGCGGCCCAGGTTTAACAGGCGGAATGTTTCTTTTTTTATTCCTCGTTTGATTTCAACGACCATTCTCCGCGCCTTCCCATCATCCACCGCGCTAAATAAAATCCTTACACCGAGCGGGAGCCCTCATTTCTTAACTCGAAACATCCCGCCCACTCCTGCTTCCCTTGTTAGTCCTGACAGCGCGATGACGTCTCATTCTCAATCCTTCTCTTTCTTCCCTTTGCGCTCGTTATACGCTGCTCTCTCTCTTCTTTATCTTTCCCGTTACCTTCGTTAACTCTTATCCTTCTAAGCTTTTCCTGATTTCCATTACGAACTTTGGGAGATTCGCCACTTTCTCTTCGGTCGGTTGAGTTCTCGCATACCGAATGAGTTTTAGGGAGGACATAGCAAAAGAAACTTAATTAGCACAAAGAATTTATCAGCAGACAACGAGAGTATATATTTACAACTTCTCTGTGCTAATGGGGTCTGCAAACGTCTGCTAAGTCTTCAGCACGATGGCTGGTTGGATTCTCATCCCAAATATCATATAAGCTATGAAAAGCTTTGGAGAGGGATTGAGGCTACTACGCAAGATGAGGAGTGATGAAATTTGATTTGCTTTTCTCGCTTGGTCGGAATGCTTAAAATGGGAAAGCCCCAATAGATAACCCAATTTTCAACTTCAAGTGTTTGACCGTTCACCAAGTTACGAAGGATTATTGTTTTGATTTTCACTTAGCCATGATTCTCCACAATGTACCATCGCCCCATATAGATTGTATCTATAGTTAGAACTTTAGCTTCCCCATAAAATTTAAAGCATTAAAAACTGACATTAGGATAACGGAATGAATTCAAATTACAATAACATTTCCCCAAAAAGTCCTTTAGCTTAACGCAACCAGACATTACAAGGGATGCTATATAACAATTAAGCTGAATTTGGAGACAAAAATAACTTTAATTATTTATTCCTTAGCAGCTGGAAAAAATTCCAACTCTCTTTCTAAAATCAATCTTATGATAACCAATTCAAAGATAACGTTTTCACATACGGTCATTTGAAAACAAAGGAAATTTCGAGTGAGATAAGGATTCTCCCGTTAAAGTTTAATAGGCTAACCTTTTTCGGTGAACATCGAAAACATCCACCTTATATGTAGGCAATAAAATCACCCCAAACTATTTATAAGAACACTTATTTTAACCTTTAACAGCAACCATCCAGTAAGAAAACATTACGAAAAGTATCAATCGATTCACTGACTCTGAACAGCACTCCATCATCAAGATATATCTTCATTTCTTCAGTGAACTTATCTTCTTTACAAATAGGCATTAAAATCATCCCATGCTGTTTCTAAAAACAATTTACCTAACCGTTAACAGCCACCAACCATCAATGCAGCGTTAAAAGATCCATTGAGCAAAACTAACAACATTCCATCATCCAGATACATCTCTTCCGAAAGAAACTCAAAACCACGTCGCGAATCCCGTTTAATTATCGATCAAAACCAGCGGGAGGGACTCCATCATACGGAACGAGAAACTACGCAAAAAAGGCCACTTTCATGGGCAACAAGATACGCTTCTGGAATTGGCTCCGGCGATCGAATCATCTTCGGAACCGTCGGGCGATAAACCGTTCCGAGTGCCAACATCATCACGTCATCCCACAGATCCGCTTTTCCCCAACATTCTCTTCCACTACGTCTTTATCTCAATCCTTCCACGTATCATCGCCTCCCATCCTCCGGGGAGAGGGATCCGTTCAATGGACCACTCATCCTTCAATCGTAACCACTTTCCTTTCTGTCTTCGCGCATGATGGACGACTCGATAATAAAAAAAGCTCCGCGGACTTGTTTTCTTCCCTGAGCCCTATCTATCTCTTTCTTGTCCTTTTCCACTCCGAACCCCTTCTGCCGTCCGCTGAAAGGAAAAGGTCGACACCTCTTCATTGCCTCGCTGGAGATCTCTTTCTCAGGGCTCTCGGCTTAAAATCCCCGGAGATTTTCACCGATACGGATCAAATGTAGTAAGAGGAAGAGAAGGTGGGATTCTATGGATGGAGTTTTATTTTAAGAAACTCTATTTATGAATGGGTGGATCGTAAAACAGCTTTTTCTCTGGTCGTATAGGTGCCAATAACTAAAAATAATTTACGTCAGAAATTGTTTCGTATCGACCACAATTTTTAATATCATAATAGAAATTTAAGGCTGTAAAGGGCATACCAAATTAAGAGCTCCTTGATTATTAGGAGGGTTTCTTTTAGTCTCTATTCGACCAATCAATTAAATCAATAAGTGCATTTTTTCAGTGCACATACTGAGTATTAATTAGATAGTATGGGCGTTTAGTTTCAACTCATTGTTTTAAGTCGTGAAATGAATTTCCCTTATTAATTACAGAACCTACGGTAAAGAAAAGTTTTCAAAACGACAAAGAAGAGACTAAGGCAAACTCCACAGATACATAAATGTATGTGAAATAAAGACACAGTAGACCATCAGTAACATTTACATTAGGTTGAATTATGCAGCAGCATTTACTGATAGAATATAATTCACCGAATCACTTCTAAAAAGTATCCCGTCGCTAAAACCTTTTAAGGCTGACGCGAAGATGGCCGGATAACAAAGCTAGCGACGTAACTACTTTTTACTCTCTGTATTTTTTAACAATTCCACCTCATTCAAAGCGATGAAAAAAACTCAAGGCTTTCTCTGTACGGCATAATCATTATTTATGCATGCGGCGATTTGGCTGAAGAAAGAAGTGTACTCGTCATCCAAGGCGTAGGAGCGATAACTAACGCAGCGATAAACCTAATATGCATATGAGACTTTATATAGCTTTTTTACACCACCCTCTTGACAGTCAAACCTTAAAAAAAGCGAGAAAACGTTTCCGAGTCCCTTAAATATCCGCCGTTATCGAGCCCATTCGTGGACTACTGTTTGCTCGGCGTTAATTCTCATATTTTAACGATATGACGCTTTTTTCTACGGAGATGACTCCGCCGTTTCAAAGTTAACATCAGCGGCAATAAAGAAAAGCTTTCCCCTGACGAAACAAGTAAGAAGCGGGTAATAAAAAGCGCATCGTAAAGATTTGTGCCATGAAATACCATCCGCTATCTATTAAGAACCCTTCCCGTGAGAAAAAAAGTACTGCGAGCTGCATTAATTTGCTTCTTACGTCGAAGCGTAGGAAAGAACGTGAAATGAATAATATAATCCTACGGTGGATATGTTATCGGTCTGCTGGGGGCTAATATATAGACTGCATCATTTTCTTAAGTTATTATCAAATGAGAGTAATGAATATTATAAGTGTGATCAACACGCTGCAATATTTAGTAACTCTGCAATATATAATTACTTCAAGAGTGCTATTACGGAAAAGAGTAAATAACATATTTCTATTCACAAATCTGTTTTCATGTGCATTACTAGAATCAATGGCGTAATTGAATTCTTGTAGGGCTCCACAGCAAGGCACCTTATCTAGGCTCTTTGAAACCTCTAGTGCTGTTTTCTCTTCCTTTGTGTTGCGCCTGGGTCCTCCGCTATGCGATACGGCACCGTCCGCTACACTCAAACTGTGGGTCCGACGATTAACATCCACGATTACGTCAATTAAAAGAACAAAAAATTATCTCTCGACTGAATGTCAAGAGAAAGTTTCTGCACGCTCAATAGCATAAAAAATACAAAATGCTGCAAATGTATCACTATTTTCCACAACCTTAACACATCAAATCAATTACCACTCCCCACAATCATCGTGTTAAACAAAAAAAAAGCGGCGAGAACTCAGGAAATGAATGGCAACCAAGAACAAATTAAATACGCCAAGAAAAATGGCACCGATTTCGAAATTCGCGTCTCCGTCCAAAAGTGTTAACTCTCCAAGTTAAGAGAATAATAAAAAAAGCAAACCGAGAAAGAATAGATCGACAAACAACGGGACAAAGAGCCGACAACGGAGACTGCAAACAAGCAAAGAGTTAAGTTCTTCCCACGATAGGTAGCAGCAGCTACGCCAGAGGCATTCGAAAAGGAAAATACGAGAAAAAAACAAAGCAAGCCCTACTTCCCGCTTCACCAACGACCTTCTTCCGAACCCACCTTTACGATGGTATTTACGAACCGATTACTTTTCATGTATTCGGAATTTACCATTCCTGACGTGTTTAGAAATACGATCTTTGAGGCAGAGCCGAGAAAAACTACCGCTGCTGTTTCTTTCTTCCCTTCCCAACCGCCCACCACTCTACCCCAGGAATCCAAGGGATGAGACGACCCTCTTCCCATCGCCTCTGCTCCTGAGTACGAGAATTTATTGCCTTTTCGCTCGAGTTTCCTTTCCGATCAAAGAAGACCGGAAACAAACTGTAGAGTTGGCGAATAAATTGTACGCTGACGTCGATAAAAAATGGTGCCGCATTTTATTTCCTTTCTGTTTCCAATAATATACTTTGTCGTTATCAATGGTGGATGATTTATATAACGGGACTTTTTCTTAATTTATAGAGTAGGGAGCAAACATTCGCCGGAAAATGGGGAAAAGGATGACACATAAGGCGCCATGAAAAGCGCGGGAAACGTGAAAGAGTCAAATGATTGTTTATCATTACTTTCATAGAGAAAGTTATGAGAGTAAATATCAATGAAAGTTCCTTACGAATGGAACATTTTAATTTGAAAGACGTAGAGAGAGAAATTAGAGGTAGTGGATAGGACTATACGCCTACATTTACTTCTGAATTCCTAAAACATTAATAATCCACACAGAATAAAAGAGTGTAATAAGACTTTTGTAAATTTCAAATAACTAATCCAATCACACGTCCCGTTTTAATCAGGACTGTCCAAGTTTTAAAGCATGATCCCGGTAAATTTTTGTTGTCCCGGTTTGATGGAAAATTTAAGAGGTAGAATGCAATGCAATTTAAGAAGGTTTCATTGATAGAAGTTATATAAATGCAAATTTTCACTAAGTAGTGACTCTGCACACAAGTTCTGCTATCCAAAAGTTGGAAAATCCCACTTTTACCCCTTTAATTTTCATAAACATGAAACGGAAGCGTTTGAAAAACCAGCGAAGCATCAAAGACTGGATTTATACCCAAATAAATCACAACCGTACCTTTGCAAACTCTATCTTTAATCACTGAATCCAGCGAAAATAAACCGCCAACTTTATTAATGGCCTCTTTTCCCCACGAGGAACGACATAAACCTCACTATTTCACACCAGTTCGTATGAACGGAAAGGGAAAGAGGAAACTTTTCAATCTCAACATAAATATTTCTTCAGTTGCGAGCAGACTCCCATAGGGTGCACGCGGCGGGAAAGTACTCCATCAATTCCTGCGTCAACAATTGCCACACACACGCACGTCCGCACGACTCCATCTTTCTTTCGGCCGCACACACTCACGGACGCACGCGAGCAAACAAACAAATCTCTCACGCTCCCGCGCATAAATACTTGGAGGCATTTCCCCTCCGCACCCCTATAGATGACAGCACCTGCGTGTTCTTGCGGGGGGAGGCCATTCTCGCCTTTCCTCGTCTGTGCTCCACCCCTCGAAGGCCTCAAGTGCGAACAATGAAGCTGCGGTAACTAGCTGGGAGTGAGACAAAGATTTATTATCCACGAGAAAAGTGGATGAAAAAAGTGGGGGGAAAAAACAGCTATTGGAAAAGAAGGTATTGTGGCCAATTAGGATCATATAGAGGACGATAAAGGGAAAATTGATAAAGGCCTTAAGACAAGGACCTCATCCGGTAATCACATAGCAAAAACATAAAACAAGATTCGAGATGTGATTTTGGCTTGAATCATCGACGTATTCGAAGCTGCAATTCCATTATAATATTAAATATAACACCTATATCTCAAGAAAGATGTAAGAACACGTTTTAATCCAAGCAAAAGACACTAAAAAGCACTGAAAATTAATTCGGCGAATTTAATAATTAGACCTATGATGGACTCTGAGCCGAAACCGGTCGGACTAAGTGTGCAAATTTGCGTCTTTTTTCTTACTCTGTCAGAATATCATTCCACGAAGTACGGCCTAGCACGATTGAAATTATTTTAATTTAATAATTATTAGCAAAATTTGTAAAGTCGTCCAAAAAAATCCTGAATACTCAGTTCACCTCCAACGCAAAGGAACAATAACCAAACTGACCCATCACCATTAATACCTTGTATAACCGTGTCAGTAAAATTTTTTTTAAATATATTTTAATTTTTCCGCAAAGAAGCGACTGCATTTTCTATTGCACGTACCTCTGTGTATTTGAAAACAACAACGGGAATTTTTGTAACCTGATGAAACCTAAGCGGGGTATGATGATTGCTCTTAGAACCTTTAACCTGAATTCGCCCAAACATCGAAGAGATCAAGAAAACGACGTTCAAGAATATCTAATTTTGAAAGGAAATTCACTATCAGAGGTAACGGGAAAAGTCACTCGCCTATATGAAACCCTGAACACTGAGTTGAAGCTTAGTAAAGTAAGAATCAGCCTGACGTATAATATGAGCCATAGGAGAAAGAAAAGGCCAGCGAATAGAGGAAACCCCAGCAAACAAGAGAACAAAAACCTGGGCGTAGTAAAAGCATTCGGAAAGGAGAGCGAGGAAGGCAAAAAAATCCATCGGGGCAAGGAGAAAGGCGAGGTGAGCAGGTGGGTAAGGAAAAGGCAAGAGGAAGAGAAGAGGGACTGCTGAGAGTTTACTTTGAAAAGAGATCCGCCGAGCATCCCTCCACGAGGAGGGAAAGGGGAAAGATAGAGGATGCGAACAAGAGAGGGCAGAGATTTACTGAAGGAAATGGATGCGAGAGAGGTTTTCCTCGGAGAATGATGGCGGCAAGAGAGTGGATCGGATGCCAAGGGAAGGAAGAAGGGTGTAAAGTCTGAAAACAATCCTAGAGTGGTACGTTCTGTCTCGTTTCTTAACCTCCTCTCTCTTTACGAGTTGGAGGGGGAGCTCGAAAGTTATGTGACCGGAAAATTGACTCGAGATGGAAGATGCCGAGCAGTACCCGACCTTTTCTATCTCTTTGCCCCAAGCATTTCTAGATATATTTTACATGCAATTACATCCTTTGGGATCCTTCCTTTTTTCTAATAACTTAAGGGACCCTTAAGTTATTGATATGCTCCGCGATATTTCAGTACATATTGGTAGCTTCGAATATATACGACTGCTCTTCGCCAAAAGATATGATAACGAGGTTGATCTGGATGGGTCATATTTATACATGGTTGAGCATGAATGTCAATTCTCGAAGGGACTTGGGGATGTTCCGCAGTTTACTTAAGCGGGCATGATGCATTCGGATGCTTTACTCGCCTTAAAAGGCTTAAGGATATCTCAAGAGCATGATATTTCAGGGGGTACAGACTCGGAAAACCGAATAAATATCGATCATCAAAGAATATGAACGTCAGTAAAGGTGAAGATACTTCTTCTAAAGGAGGTACTTCAAATTAAGATTTAAGTATTAAGGATATTTTCAATAATAATACATTCAAAAGTTCGCTGCCGTTGAAAACATTCTTCGCTTAAAATATATTGTGATCGATTTGACCGCATTTCAATATCTCGAATTCGACACTAAGGAGCGAGTTTTTAAGTAAAAACATTTTTACAACATTCTTTTTAAGAAAAAGATATTCTTTTAATCATTCCAAGATTCAAACCGATTAATAATAAAATAATAATGCGCCCGACAGGTCGAAACAAAACCGATCACAGCATTCCATGAATCGAAACACGTATCGTAGCATTCGATGATCGAAATTTTTCGATTCCCTTACGGCGGCCAATATTGCGACCATTTTAAAACGGCCATTTTAAGCCCCTCTTCCTTGCAGAAACATATCTTTAGAATTACATAAAACTATGTAAACTGTGTTGAAGTTCTCCGTTTATGAGAACAGAAGACGAAATTGAAACTTCTGAAGCGTTCGATGGCTCGTTTGTCGGAAGAAGCTTCTAAAGAAATCACACGGCAGGCATTTCAATCGAGGTCCTACTCAAACACGTTCATTTCTAAGCGCAGGTGGTGCCACACGATGGGAAAGTGACAGCACGTGGCGAATCGAAAAGAGACGCGCCATCAGTTACGCATAGGACGTTTTCATAATCCATTTTCGCCGGCGCAGTCATCGACTACCGCAACCCCACGAACCACAAACAAAAGTGACGCAAATACCAAATCGACCCATTAATATTCATTGACACTTCTTCTAAAACCAGAGGCGGGCGAGAGGCACAGAGGTAATGGAGGGGCGAAATTTCTCGTTTTATCAACAAAAAAACCTGAGCCTTGTTTCTCTCCTAGGCGGAAATGCTTTCCTGTACTCTTAATGCCTTGGAGCGCACAAGATTTTGAGGGTGTTTGCATGGTTAAACATTCAGCAAAACTGAGGAAAAGAAGAGGACGTATTGATGGGATACGGAGGACGGTGAATGGAAAGGAAATTATTTCTCCCATAAATTGGTGGGCGTGTGCACACAAAACGATGTTTCATCCAGAAGAGAGGCAAAAAAGGAAGTTGTTAACTGTCAACCTGTTCTCCCTCTTCTGAACTATGACGTGGACCATTAAGAAAAACCAGAAGATACATCCTTTAATCTTGTGGAAATAAATGTTAAATAAAATGAAAGAGGAAAGCGAAGTTCCAAAACTTTCCGTTGCTAAGACACTCGTGTTTAGATCAAATAAATGCAATATATAAATTTGTGACACAAAAATTCATAAATATACGTACAACTTGGTATAGATATACTCTGTAGTAATTTTATGTTATGTTTAAAAAAATAAATTATATCTTGTAAATCGTAAGCTTCTCCTAAATATAAACTTTATAAAAAATCAATCGTGAATCGCATGAAATCTCTTTTGCAATTGAGATCGTGATCCCGAAATTTCCTGCAAAAATAATTATTATTATCGTGTCTTCATTTAGGTGAACTTTAGACTATTGAACCCTCTCTTACAATCAACCTTGTAAAGACGAATACACCCACTCCTTACCAGGATATGGGCCCAGGACCACGGTGTTACTAGGCTAGCACGATAACCCCTATACCAGCGAGGACGAAAAGATTATTATAAAAATCAAGGATTGAAGTATCTAAGTATATTGAAGAAATTAAGAGAAAATAATAGCCTACGTTAAAAATTCCTCTACAAAAGACCATACGAGACATGGAAGGTCCTCCTCTTACTCTTGCAAGAGAAAGACGGGACACATCCTTTACTTATTATATAGACGATTGCCTGAAGTATACTTCAGAGGACACATGAAAAGACATCAACTTTTATACTATCATACGCGATAAAATCCTCAATATGTTAACAATCGTAATTCCCTTATACCACAGGCCAAGGATCAAAAAACCATTCACCATTTCATCCCCATCATGATAAAACTTTACGAAACCCTAGCGGACAACTACATTACTCAGGTTTCTCCTAATCCCTTCTCCCTCCCACAACTTTCCACATCAATTCTTGCGCACTTTTTCATCTCGTGAAAGAAACTCATTCCAGATCATTTACACGGGAGTCGCAACGGTTCAACATACGTGGGCTCTAGTGTTTCACGTGGAAGTCCAACAGGACGAGGAGAAGAAGAAGAGACGAGAGAAGAGAGGCTGATGCGAAGAAGAGGAAAAGAAGGAGAGGACCTTCCGAAGGTGATAGAAGTTGGGTGTGGGAGAGAGGGGTTATTGTCGAGTGGTAGAGCGAGGTATATATCGCCCGAGCGGGAGGCTGTGGGAGGCACATGAGTGGCTAGTCCCGCGAGTGTGAGCTGAATAATTCATGCGGCCCATCGACAAACCGCCGCGCGTGCGTGAATGGGAAGAGAAGGCGAGGCGGACGTGTGAGAGGGAGAATGGAAAAAGGAATTTAGAGGGGGGAAAGGTGAAAAACGTACAGAGAATGGATGGAGAGGCGAAGGAAAGAAAAAAGAAGGGATGAATTTGAGATCCCGTTGGTGAAAAGGAGAGAATATTTTTCTACAAGACGCTCCATCTCCCAAAAAAAGGTTCCCACCGAAGGATTCCGGATTTTAATTAATTCGTCGCTCGAAAGTTATCTGTCTTGTCTTCTGATTTTTTGCGGCATTGCGGTTGGGATTCTGTTAGCCATTTATGGGATGGCCTTATCCAATCTGATATCGTCTGACCGATGTTAATGACTGTTAATGAACGCCTTTAATTGATAATTATAAGAGGGTACTCCGTGAGGACTTAATTCATGGGAAGGAAGGAACATTTTGGATACAAAATACTCGTCCTATCCATTCTAAACCTGTTTAAATGTTTAGAAAGCTGCCAACAGTGTTATCGTCGATACTCCATCTTGGTTGCTGTAATACCATTTTTCTTAAGTTAAAGATTTATTGCCTTACTAACCTCACCTAACCTTTACCTAACGCTGATTACCCAATCAGGTGATGGTAAAATGTAATACTAATAACTATCCTTTTCTCACTATACTGTTTATGTTACCTGTATATAGAACATATGATTACATCAACACATACTACTAAGGTTGTTCAGGACTGATAAACATTTTTAGTACATATGAAATGCGGATATTGGAAAAATGTAAACCTAAGAAGAAGAAAGCATGTTCATATGACGCTAGATTACCGAAGTACAACTGCATGAAACCGATATCAAGAAGAAACTATGAGTTAAAACCAAGCCAACCACAGATGAACACAAAACAAAACCCGCATGATACCACCGATGTATCAGCTTCCTGTGAAAAAAAAATTAGAAGATAAAAATGACCAAAAACTCAGTATGACCGTCATTAACAGCGCGAGCACAGAACCAACACCGTTCATCCCATCAACACCAAAGAAAATCAAACCGCGTCTCGATTAAAAAACCCACGACAGCACGACATACCTCTCGACAACCCACACGCGAGAAAAAAGCTCCCGGGTATCAATTTACAGCTCCCTTAACTCAACATGGGAATCAACCAAGAAACATCCTCCGGCACCAAGTAAAAAATAACACCGCCCTTTCGGAGCCGTATAGACACGGGATGCAAGCGAATAAAGAGAGGTTGATTAGCGGCTTGGCCGAGAGCCGGCGAGATTAAAGCGTTACTAGGTGGTAAAATTTACTACTTAACGCGGATGGGACGGGCAGGGGAATACGAGAGACGATGTGAAACGACAGCGATGGGGTGACTCGATAGAGGTACGGACATGTATGAGAGAAGCCATACAGGGGCAAAAAATAAAGATTCAGCGGATAGCTCGGAGAGCTTCCCTTTGACTACGTCCCTCCGGACTGTCTCCCAACAAACCCCAAGTATTTATGGCATATGAAGTAGGACTGCGGGAGGATGGGAGACGGATGAAATATGCATGCGGCCAAAGGGTTGGAAAGACCGGGAAGAACGAAAAAATCGCGCTGGAAGGGGTAAATGGGGACCCTCGCGAGTGTGTGTGCCTAGGACACACGCGAGGAAACCCGGCACGCCCGCTGTTTGCGAGGGTAAAACTGCAACTCCCCAACTTTTATGGAGGATCGGTACGCCCGAATATAAGAGGGATACGAAAAGAAAAAAAGTCTTATACGCAAGGTGGACGACCCTACGAGGTGAACGAGGCCAGCGATCACGACCGCCCCCTCACACAACACCGCCCTTATGTGCGACCCCAAGTTTGCCCTCTACCCTACCCGCAGAATAACCCTTTTCCTTGGTGATTTGATGCGCGGGGAGGGCGGCAGGTGTGTGTGTGTGTGTGTGTAGAGGGCGTGCCGATCCGTGCACTCGACATACGGGATCCCTGCCGACGACCACCCCACTCTATCGACCGTCCTGGGCATAACCCCCCCGACAAACCCGCCTCATTCAGTAAATGGACGGAGGCGTTAACCCGCGTGGACGCATCTCGTGCGGAGTGGATGCGAGCGACAGCGTTCAATTCCATTTAGCCAAGAGACCCGTGCGAAGAGGGAGTGATGAAGTGAACGAGAATCTTTGCTCTCAGCGATGGAGGATGAACGGGCACTGGGCGGATGAAA
Source organism: Ladona fulva (assembly GCA_000376725.2). Classification (NCBI taxonomy): domain Eukaryota; kingdom Metazoa; phylum Arthropoda; class Insecta; order Odonata; family Libellulidae; genus Ladona; species Ladona fulva. The sequence continues at coordinate 372,585 of KZ308210.1, read as the reverse complement.
TTGGCGGACGGCGGTTTGATGGGGAAGAGCGGTTTCCTAGCAACGGGAAAATTGAATCACTGCCTGTGAGAGAGGGAGAGATGGGAGGATGGGAGATGGACAGAGGGGTCTTTATCACAGATGATCGGGATGTGTTCCATTTGACCATTTGTCATTGACGCCACTCGAGAGGTCTAGAATGCCATTCTGATGTTGCATCCACCACTAATTATGAGACAAGTTTAACATTTTAGAGCCTCAAAAAGGGGAGTGAGTCAATATTCGGTAATAAGTAGCAAGCCATAAATGTATATCATTATCAACCTATTATCACTTTCAGGCGTACAATGGGAGTATAAGGACTGATTTCGGATAAATGAAACTCATTAGGTAGAGTTAGGAAATCGTACTAACCAAAGTCTACATAATGTGTATAAAATTTAAAAAATACCTTTCCACAAAATATTAATCAATTTCCAATTTACGACGAGAAAAATTATTATCTAAGTTTAATAAGTAATACATATAGATTAAATAAACAGACCAAATTAACCCTTTTTGCATTTTTGAAGAAGAGTACTAATGAAACCGTCAACAATATTAAGGCTTCTCTTCACGTTCTTTCGCAAAAAAATATATTTTCGCAAATATATCACTATGATTGAAACATCAGACGATCCTAACAAGGATGATAAATTTTATTAATAAAGAAACGAGGAAACATTTGTCAATGAATATGAAAAAACTTGGATAACACTTCGCTTTCTTCGTTAAATTAAACAGTAATGGGGTAAGAGGATTTACAATACATTATGAAAAATTTTAATGTGTCCGGAAACTCATGCATAAAGCATCCAGTTAGGATCCGTAAGCCTCAATAAATTTGGAATTACTATAATGTCAAATATTGCTCGATGTTTATCGCACTCCCTTTTCAGACGTGTCAAAACGCAGGCGAAACAAAAGGGAGAAAAACATTTTCTAACGGAAAATCAATAAGAGGAAACGAATTTCAGATTCTGAGAAATTATGGGTATCAAAGGAAATCGGGTAACAAAAAAAGAGAATTCGGTAGCTGCGCTTGACAAACGACCGATATTTAATTATTGCCTTCCGCACGAATCCGGCAGTCCCGCCTGTAAGCTATTCAGACGATTTGTCATGTCCTTTTTGAAATGGCTTTCCGATGGAAATAAAGTGGGACGCTTTATCGAAAGTAACGATTGCCTTTCCGTGACCGGAATGTGCGGCCGGATCGCTGCTCGATTGTTTATATTACTTTCGCGTGGCGAAGGCTTCTCATCAATCCTCGATACCCTTCCGATCGTGCCGGTTAAAAACCTCCGATATTGACATGAATAAGGGTATTAGGAAGGGGAATATTTCAGAGCGGAATCAGAGGGATCTGAAAATGCTCTCTGCCACGGGAAAGGTCTCCGTAATGATGTCATTAACCACCTCGAATACCATGGTCTGAGAGATTCAATTACATCGATAATAAATTCGATTTCCGTAAAATTCGAATCGATTAAGCAAATGTTCCGGCTGTCGAAGCGATAGTTCAAAACCGTGTTTATCGAAAATTAAAAGATATCAAACCCCAGTCGAATTAGAAAATTACATTCGTATAAGAAATACGAGGCATGTCTATACTTACAAAAGAAGGACGGTGGCTCCAACACTTCAATGAACTGCAATGTAACTGATAAGCAATTATGATAGCTTAAAAAAAAATTTTATGAGAGTTATAACACGTAAAACAATTTAATATCTGATGATTATTCACCAACCAACCTTACGAATTCAACGAAGCCCATGGGTAGAATCAGTATATTACAGGATAGTTGAGTGAAAAACTTCGCAATTATTTTTGTTTAGTTGCAAAATTGTCGGTATTCCAAGCTAATGTTGACGATAATTTCTAGTAAATAAAGAAATTTGTATTTTTTGACGATCTTTAAACGAATGTTACTAACTGGCAGTAGACGCACGACAGTCATATTTCACCATTTAACTTGGATCGAAAGTTCATAAATAGCGATTCCAATCTTCTAAATCAATTCATAAGAAACTCCCACCTTTAGAAACGCCTAAAATTGTTTTCTACGAGAATGAATCGTTGGAAGATATGTCCTTCCGATAACCTTACGACAATAGATCTGACTGTACCACCATTCGCTGAATGCGAATTATCTCTCTCGATCGCAACTGGCAACAGATTTGAGGAAGCCGTAAATTTTCCGGGACGCTCGGAAATATCTTGTGCATATGGGATGAAATGCACGCAAGAAAGTAAACGGCTCTCACGCAAAGGGCGCAATCTCTAATGGAGAAGAGAATACCAAAGCGAGATCATCGCGGAGAGTGCGGTATTTCAGCTGTAATCGTGAATGAGAAAGATCAAGATTAGGAATACCCGACGGAGGACGATATTTCTCATTCTGTCTTCTTGGCAATAAAAATTCATTTACAACAATTTTGGAATGGTTTGCTAGTTTCCTTCGGAACCTCATCTCACTGAATATTTCAAGAAAGTAGACGATAAGAAATGTGTTATTGGAAGTTACTGATAGAAATTACAACTATGAACGCAGGATGTTTACCTACAACTATATATGTACAACGCTTTTCACCAAGATTCCTGATGAAAAGTTGATAGTTAAGTTGATAATTCTGAGGCCTGTGAAACATATGTACTATAAATAGAAACTTAAAAAAATTAACCTATTTCCAATANGGCAAGAAGAACCACAAAGAGAAGGGAAAGAACACCAAAATACGAACGAGAATAGCGAGGCAGGGGGAAGAATGGAGAAAGAGGCAACAAACAAAAACGCGGACAAAATGAGCTCAATTTCTGGGGGAGATTTAATTTGCTAATGGAAAAAGGGGGGAAACTTAAAAAAATTAACCTATTTCCAATAAACAAAACCAAAAGGAGTAAAGGATAAGAAAGAATTTATTCCAAAGGGAGTATATCAAGGCTCCATATAAGTAACCATGACTTAAAAATGACAATAATGTTTAAAGATTCAGAGAAAAATGGCAATATATATCTCAAACGTTCCTTCTCATGGAAACACCATAGGAAAACGAGAGCGCCCAAAAAACATCTCCATTAAAGAACTAAAAAATTTGTCTCAAATCGCTCCCAATCTCCCAGAAAATCCCAACACACCAAAATCCGCTTATTTAATCCTTCGGATTCCTTTTTACCGAGACACAAGGAAATGTAACATTTTTTGCGATTTCCTGCATTCAGATGATGTTTTTGAGATAGTTAAGTTATGATTTTCAATTCATACCCCGCAAGCCGCCAGTGGCGTATGATCGGAAACTGAAGAAAACAGACTGAATCAAGCGAAGCCACGAAGATTCTCAGGATTTATTTCAGTCTTGAATTAAATTGGATAATTATTTCACGTTGAAAGATGAAGATTTATAGCTTTAATATTCAATAGGACTTTATTTTTCGAATATTTATGGGCAACTGTAGGAGGATGTTGATTCGTTTATCCGATTTTATCAAAGAATACAACAAAAGTTTATAATAGATTTTATATTAGAATAATTTATCCACCAAAATTCGCGAATATTGGCCGGAATGTTTAAAAACTACAACGAGCCAGATGTTACGCATACTTTTCAACGTCTTTAGAAGCTCTCCATTCTCACAATAACAGCTCCTCGCTAACCTCCGGAGCTTGTTTTGCGAACCGATAGTAGTAAAAGATGTGAGAGATCGAATTCTTGAGATGCCTCTGACAAGGCTTTCATCATCCGCACGAGGCAACTACATCTTTGATGTTCCTCTCTCATCGAGATAATTCACCTCCGCTGAATTCATATCCGCAGAGACGCCGTATCACGAACGGGGGAGCAACGTCGCGTTGTAACAGTGCATGATATGTGGGTCACGACACACCGGCAAAACACACCACCACTCATGTTTGGTAAGCAGTCAGCTTCCGCTGGACCAGCTGAATCCCGCACGAAAGAGATACGGAAATCAACATGACTACGCGAACGTAGCTCTTTTTAGCAGAGATTGATTTTTTCGAATCAAGCATCGATCTACACGTGCTGCCAATTTGGTACAGAGACTTTATTGAGGAAAATTTGTACGAAACCGAAACTTATCGAACAAAATTGAATTTTGACTCTGAGTGTATGCGATACCTCGAAATTTAACGATCAACCCAGTTATCAGAAATGTTGACTTTATCCTGCAAAGAGATGTTTGATTGCAATTTTTCCAGGGACCGAAAAGGTGCCTTTGATTGGATTACCCGGAATGGAATCTCTCTGCCTCTGTAAACGGGGGAAAATACGAAACGCAAAACCGAACCGTCAGGTAAGTACTAATATCGTCCGGGTCTTCGAAAAAATATATATCATTCATCGAAATATTGAGAGTTTTTAATTAAAATGAAAAATACCGAACGAAAAGTATTCGCCACGAATACGAAAAATAAGGTAGCTTACAAAAAAATGCTCCCATTAAAATGAAACTGCATTTTTTAACATTTTCATAATAAATAAATTTTGCCCATTGCATCTATTGGGAAAATAAGAATACATATATATGCTTCTATCTTGCGCCCTTGCGTACCGTTTGAGGTAACTAACAAACGTAATTTCTATGTTCTTAGTAACAGGAGGGGGAGAAAAAATCATTAGCAAAGATACATAGACTAAATTCAACTGACTTTGTGGTATCCCACGACTAAGAAAAAAAATATGAATCGCTTTTCTGATTTTATACTAAATAGGACGTAAATTCCTAGGAAAAGTGGTTCGTTTTTTTTATTTTTTCTAAAGAAACTTAGATTGAATAAGTAAAAAATAACAACATTAGGAGGCCACTTACAGCCAAACAACCGATCAAAACCATTCTCCAATCCCGGACACCAAAATAAACGGTGGAACTTAAGAGCCTCGTGTACCTAATTCCTACCAAAAGAGGATCCCCTGGAAAGCTCGCGAGCCTCACCAGAGACATGGAATAAGGGTACATATGGGAGAGCTTCGACAAGATCCCTAAGGGTACAAACATAGGGCAGGGTGTCGAAAAAAAAGGGCTGGAATGGAAGTGGTGGGGCCGCCCTTTAATGAGGCTCTAAGAAGGGAGGAGATATGGCAGTGTTTTGGGTATAGCAATAGGTCCTTTTTTTCTCCAAGAAAACGAGTCTTTAGTGTTAGAAAGGGCGTACCTTAATGGGATACGATTGGGGACTGAAAGGAGGGAAAAGTACCGTCTCCTCGGCGCCTTTTTTCTCGTCCAACCCCCAGGGGGCAGGGAAATCACCAGAGGAGGGGATCTAACGAGATAGCAGGACGCGAAGGGAAAAGCCCCCTTTAGACTCCCCACTTAACTCCCCTGCCGTGCATGTGTCGCGGGAGACCATTACAGTGTTTAACAAAACGAAAAAGGGAACGCCGGAGAAAAACAAATTCCCTGCCTTTCCCTTGGGGGTGATGAAAAAAGTCGCCCGGGAAGCGTTAGGTAGAAACAGGCGGAAGGATTAAAAGAGAAGTGAGAGAAGAGAATGGCGAGGGCACAATAGAAGAAGGAGACGGAATGAGAGGAGGAAACGTAGGGAAGATATGTAGGATCCAAAGAACAAAATGTTGGCAACCCGACCACAGTGTTTAGATCAAAACATGGAAAACTTGGAAAATATGAATACACAACAACTTGAATCTCTACCATAAAGTAGTTTTAAACTCAATATGCGAAGGCGTTACTTCGTGGCAGGCCATAATAGTTAAAAAGAGAGAGCGAGATATTTCTTTACCATTATTATGTAGTATAAGTATATTGATTCGGTAAAACATTGTTCACTTAAGGCACGGAATTAGTCGATAAAGGCCACAGCCAAAGAAACGATTTCAACAAAGAAGCAACAAAAATTTATCCGCGCAATTATAAGCAGGAGATAAAAATAGCTACAATAAAAGTTTCTATAAAGATGATGCTTTTTATAATGCATACTATATTGCCATACATTATTAAATATCAACTGAGGGTAACAGGCATGAAAAAACGTAATTACTTCAAATGCGAGAGGTAAATATACAAAGGGGAAATGAGAGAAAACGAAATATTTATATTTAAGGGGCGTAAGAAAAAGAAAAGAATACAATTTCAGGAGTAAAAGGATTGAGAACAAGAATAAACATTACAATACATAATGGGTAATGAACGACAATATGGAAAAGCAAAAGAATAGAAGAATGATAGAAGAGGTGCAAGAGGAAGAAGTTAGAGAATGGAAAAGGGAAAGCAGAAAATATATGACAGAAAAGAGGAAGGCAAGAAGAACCACAAAGAGAAGGGAAAGAACGCCAAAATACGGACGAGAATAGCGAGGCAGGGGGAAGAATGGAGAAAGAGGCAACAAACAAAAACGCGGACAAAATGAGCTCAATTTCTGGGGGAGATTTAATTTGCTAATGGAAAAAGGGGGAGAGAGTTAGGAATGGGAGAAAGAGGCAGAGGAATTAGGAGTGGAAAGGGATACTTCACGAAATAAAAAGACGCACGGGAGATAGCTGGGATTCTGACAGGAAAGGGACCTAAGGAAAATGAGAAAATAAAAACGGTCCGATTCTTCTAGTGGAATACGTGTGATAAAATTCAGGATTACGAAAATAGAAAGCTCTATCGGAAATGAATGGAGAGAGGAAAATTAAATAGCGATAAAAGAGTTCTCCAGCGAAGTAGACAAAGTCTTTTTTCCAAAGGAATAAAATAATGAAGGGAGATGATTGGCTCTATGAAATATTCGGCGGCATTAATTTCGCACCTTATGATAATTTGCTCATCGATAACAACGGATATATTAAAGGGGATCTAATTTTAATATGGACTTCAGTCAATAAACGTTTCCAAAGGGAACGAAAAAATTTAGTTCCATCTTGTTAATCATCTATACGTAAAAGAAATTAAAGTAAAAAAAAGTCTCTCTATGCAACAAAGGTCTACGCCATAAACACTTTAAATTGTTAACAACTAGTGATAAATGCAATAGATACATAAAAATATCGTAGAATTACACCAATTATTTTTTTTAATAGCTCCCCGTCTTATCAAATCGCTCTCAGAAGATGCGATTATTTGCATAATGTGGAATACTCGTAATTACTTTCCAATAGAAGCATAGATGGATTAATAATCCGGAACCGAATCTCATTGCTCCAAAATACCACTTGAGTAACATTCACTAATATATCCTGTGTCATGTATAATATATATTAAAAGGATATTATGCAGAATGTGGAAAAGTAAAAGAAACACTGCGAAAAAAACACCGTGTTTTAAGATCACGAGAAAAGTAACAGACCACGGATACAGATCAAAATCCGACAATCCGAAACAGTCACTATCACATCGGCAACTACAAAGACCTACAAAAATTTAATGCGAGAAAACTAAGAATAGTCAGACTGCGCGAGAGAGAAGAAAACCTTCCAATTCAACGAACAGGCGCATTGTCGGCCTCTGAGAGCTAGAAGGAACGAAAGCGAAGGACAAAGTGAAAGGGAGGCAGAGAGAAAAGTGAAAGGGAAACGTGGAAAAAGGGAAGTGAAAGAAGCCACTCCCGACCGTATCCCCTAGGGGCCGAAGCTCCTCTCATCACATCCCCTCTCTGCCTAGAATCTCCCTCAAGCCATCTCCCCTTCCCGCTCGTAAAATGCCCCCTCCTCCTCGCAACATCTCCTGCATTACACGTTTATTTACCCGCAACTCTGGCTTAATGAAGGCACTTTATAGCCTCCTCCCCATCCCCCTTCTCTCTCTTAAGCCACTCTCTCACGGGTGCCAGGCAACGGGATTCATTCCGAGAGAATGAGAAAGAGGAGAGTGAGGAAGAGGAAAGATGTGAATAGCGGCGGAGGGAGATGTAAGAGGCCTAGAAAATTCAAGGTGTGCCTTTCCAGGGATTTCAGGTCCGCTAAGAATAAACAGAATTAAAGGAAGCGAAATTAATTATGAGGATGTTGCGAGGGCGGAAAATGTACTTTCTAAATAACCTGAATTGTTTTGATACGGATATATAGTTCGAAAATATAAATCTAGTCGTGATCTATGCGAGAGCCTCTTGGGGCTGTCTTGAGAAATTATCTGAAACGGGTAGTAAAATGTGGATAAGTACAACAGTTCCTACGAATGATAACTGAGAAATCAAAGGGTAATTAGTGATTCAATTCCACAGTCAACATAACTGCTATAACATTAACTTTTATTCCAAATGAATTTAGTCACAGTAAAGTTACAAGCAATACATACAATTTACATTCGAAATAACATTAATTCTCTATAGACGGCAACTAGAGCGTATATACGAAATTAATTCAATGATTTTGAAAGGGAATATGATTTCTTTACATACTAAATTTAATATTTAAAGGGTATTTATTAATAAGTGAAGCCCACCGGGACAACTGTTGAAGATACTGCCAATAAAGAAAAAAACAGAATCCTCTAGATTGAACCGTTCAGCCGGCAAAAAATTATTTGTAAGCTAAAACAAACATTTTTGTGATAATATCGTATACAAACAACAGGCACCGTAATAAACGAAATAAAATGCAACTGGGTATACAAAAATACACTGAATTACTGAAAAAATTGTCCCTTTTACTACGTTATAACACTAAAAAGATATTCTCACACTCAAAAAATCTAGCAATAAATGAAAAACCGGATTAGATAAAAGCCGGATCTCGGAGGAATTCAAGAGGAGAAAAAAGTGAAAGGCGAAAGGGAAGCGAGTAATCTCCAGGACATGGCATCTGGGAAGAGAAACAAAATTAAAAGATAAGAAATACGTCAAGTCGCCATAGACAGCACGAAAAACTCCGTCGGATTTTCCTTCTCGAAGGAACGCTTTTCTGCCGCTTGAATGAATAGGGATCCGCGAACAAAAAGTGAAAGAGATACCGGTAAGAAAATAAAATGGGGATGAATAAAAGCGAAATATCTACCTCGGGAGCTCTGAGATGACGATATAAAAAAGAGACGCTTACCTATTGTGTTTCCATGAATGTCACATAGGTGCTAAGAGAATACGAGTTATGAAGCGTACATTAAAGGACTTACGCTAATGTAATTAAACTATCCATACGTTGGCGGTAATTCTGAGTAATTCCTCTACCAAAAATATCTCACAATAGATCAGTCAAAAAGTTCCCATATGGTTAGCACTGACATTAATAGACCACTTTTAGGAGTTATTCGACGAAATGAATTACCCAAAAACGAACGTGGAGTCAACTTTTCTTGGTACAGAAAGACTTGTGCCTTGAAATACCAAAAAATTTGGAGGAACACTCATGTTTGCAAGAGTAACATGCAAAACGGTATGTGGTAATTGTTTCGTAAAAAGTACATATTAATGACAGGAGAATAAAATGAATCCACTGAATAGTACGGTGCAGTAAATTATAGGAATATACTAACGTAACCTCGGCAAACAGAATGAAGATTGAAGCTAGTGAATGTTAAAGATAAGGTCAAACGATAATTAACTTTGGGATATGAAAATTAAGAAAATCAAACACTTCCTTCCGAAATTCTCATAAGCAAACACCTATCGAGTGTTTATAGAGGACAGTTAAAGAATTCAGTTTCAAATCTTAAACCATTACAAAACAGTTGTGACTGCTAATGAAGCAAAATTTATATTCCAACGCACAGACTAAATTAAAATAAAAAAAAGAAGAGCGAAATGAAAATCGATTACGTATATCCAAAATAGTGACCACTTCCGCATGTTCACAAAGAAAACGCCACACCTGTTAGAATAAATCTCCGACGCCACCGCAATTCGTAGCAATAAATTAAACTAAACCATAATAGCCTATATATACTAACACCTTAACCTCATCCATTCCTCAAGATTTCACTTTGGGAACAAATTAATTCCTGCCACAAAGGAGAGAGTTAATCACCGTCGTTTCAACTCCATTCTTCCTAAACAATCGCGACTGCTGTGTCGCCAGAAACGGAAGAATTCCGGGGACTAGAGACGAAGGAAGAGAGAGCTAGAGAAACGACACACACAGAGGGAGGCATTTGAGGACCAAGTGGAAACACATAATGGAGTGAGTTAGAGGAGGCATAACCCTCTCTCCGCGAGGTGATTCCAGGGGTTAAAGACGGAGGCACGGGGCGACATTAACGCCTCGCGCGGTAGATGTCACAAAGAACACGCCGGAAGGCGGGAGGACATAAAAGCCTTACAAGACACGAATGAGATTAAAATATAGAGGGGCTCAATATTTCAAGCGCGAGAGTTATACGCGTTTATACCTACTCTAAGCTACGTATAAAAGCCGGGGTAACGGCGGGCAATAAACGAATGTCCTCCAACACACCCACGACCTTATCCTCGACTCACGACCCATTGAATATGGAATCCTCCCCGCTCGAATACCATCCTCTACGACTCATAACTATATAACGACCCAGAGAGGAACGACGTGCGGAAACGGGAGGGACGGGGAGAGGGAAAATTTTTACGAAATTACGCCGGAAATTGTTGCCGTGTTAGCGGCACGGCTGCAGTAAATACGCACGCTACGACGTCTCTGCCAATAACGCCCCTCGGGGTTCGTCCATAATGCATTCGCTCCGATGGCACGAGGTCTTCAAAATCCGACCAAAGGGAAAAAGGGCGCGCGATAAAAATTCGCGGGGAACTATACGACCGATTTAACGGAATCCATTACTTTGCACAGCGGTAAAATTATTTATCGAGAAACATTACCGCGAGGGTCGAAAATTATTAACGACGCGGGCATTAAATGAGCGACTACCTCCGATCGACCGAAAGGATTTTTTTCTCGAAAAAGCCTCGGGGAGAAAGGTTTTTACGAGGGAAAACATGGAAGAGTAAAGTTTTTAGGGACGATTATGAAAAAATATGGAGCTGAAGGACGTATAAACGGATTATTTTCTGCCGAGGAGAAAATAGCCAAAATAATCGTAAAGTTCGAAAACTAACGTAAGCGTGATATTATACAAGACTAAAGATCACATCATAAAGCTTTGAGCTCCAGAAAATGTATTACCCTTCCTCACAGAAGATCCACGTTCCCTTTTGAATAAATATGCCGAAAATATCGAAGCAATTCGATTCATCTCTCGCAAAAGGGTTCGATAAAAACAGATGACTACTTAACAATTACGACCAGCTTCCTTCGTGAAAACGGAAATAGAGCGAAAAGAAAAAGAAATTGAATCGAATGGAGTTTTCCTATTATACTGAACCGTTAAAACCCTGTAATTTCATAGAATTAAAACACTAGGAAACGATCCGTAACCTTAATAACGTTTTCTCCCGTATAAATCTTCGTCTAAAACCGCAAGCTACGACGATAAAACGCTCCTTGATAACTCGTACGTCGATGCCTTGCTCGGGAGAAGGTCTGTTTCCGTAAAATCTGTCAGTACCATTCTTAATGGAAACCGCATCTGCACAAGCGAGAAAGGAGGATAGAGGGAGTATAGAACGAGACTAACAGACAAACACACAAAAGACATTATTTAAAGGGCGAAACTTATGCAGGGCGAAGGGGGTGTTTAAGGAATTAGAAGGGCGCAAGGGATTCCGGGGAGTGGTTTCCTTGTAAGAGAAGGGATGGAATGATACAGAACGCGGATGACGTAGATGCTAAAAGGGAAACGCGGATAACAAGAGAGCAGCGGAAAGCAGGTGCGCATCGGAGAGATGGAGAGGGAAAGACATTAATCTACGGGATCAGAGTTGGAGGAGAAGAGCTAATAGGAGAGAGATGGGGGGAGAGAGAGGCTGGAGTTAGCCGAGGAGCTGTTAATTATTTATTTAGACGCGCTTAAAGCCCGCTTTGTGCCGAATTACGGGTAACCGATATGAAGTACCCGCCGCGATTACTAATTCAATGTGGAGCCACGGGAGCGAGCGGGAGTGAGGGGGAGAGACAATTGACAATCGAGATAAATCGTTAAAACGCGGATTAATGCAAATGAGCGGGACGTAACTAATGCATCGCCTCCGCATGCGTTCGTTACGATTAGACACGGCGCCGCTGAAGAATTTTAAATGCGCCGAAGAGATGAATTGCTCAGAGATATTTTCCTCCCCGAATTCACAACTTCCATTCATTACCACACGCGCTGCTTGAAAAGCATAAAAAAACCCTTTCATTAAAATACATCCGATTAACTTCGGAACGGGTGCGTAAATTCAAAAGGTTGCCGCATTTTTTATGGTTATACAGCCCTATTCATGCCATTCCTTTCGCATGTACACAATTTTTTTTCGCCACATCGATAGCAATCCACTCGAATACGAACCCGCATTTGAATTTATGATATCGAAGAGGCGGGCGAATCGAAACATTAAGAGGAAAAAAGAAAGAATCGAACGAATAATCGATCGGCCACCCTATAAATTCCGACCGGAAGATCAAACGGGACGGAAAAAAACATACAGAACACCTGCCAGACAAATATCCATTATTTAAACGTCTTCGTCAGAAAAAATCGCGTTCGCTGAAGGGTCTTAATTAAAATTTATCGTCCTTCCCGACGTTTGGATGAGGTTGTAGACAACCAGCTCTTCAACGCTGAAAGTGGTACATCAGACGTCATTTGGCGGTAAAAAAAGAGCGATCGCGCGGGAAGACGGCGGGAACGCGAACTACGACAGGCGACCTCTGGCATAAGAAAACATGAACCTGCTGAAATAAATGCGCAACAACCGAAAACATAGCGTAGGGACGCAAACGAAAATAAACCGGTGGAAAAGACAACTAAAAACTAACACAGCGAAAGGTAAAGCAGGTGAAGGAAAATACAGCCCCGAAACGGAGTGAAAATTGGAGGGTGGGATTTACAGAGGCAGAAGGGAGTGGGTAGAGCTCCTCTAATGCCTCAATTAAGCTCCTGGTTGGCGAAACAGGATTGCCAATTACACTTGACGCCTCTCAGATTCTGCTGTTCTCTCTCACATCCCTCAAGATCGACTTCACTTCCTCCCATCCTCTTCCTGTTCGAGTCGGAAACCGCTAAATAGTTGAGAGAGGAAGAGGCGGAGAACGACGGCAGATACATCCTTTCTCCGCTTCCATTCCCACTTATCCTGCGAATGGGGCTGAGTGGGCGAACACGGGGAAGGAACCGCCCAAATGAATTTAATAGCGTTTCCAAGCAAAACCGCCGCTTCGACGACGGTGTCATCTGGCGACGGATCTCGGCAACAGGAATTTGCCCCAGGTTATTAAAGCGACCCGACGTCGGAAAATTAAACTTCCACTCCCAGACGCTTCGGATTTTTACTCCGTTACACCTGCAGATTAAAAGCCTTCTTTTTTTAAGAGAATGCCGTGGAAATAGAAAATAATTCCTGCGATTGCCAGAGCGCGAATGGGAAGGGAAGTTCCTGAATATGTTATACTGAATTTACCGAGCCTGTAAGGAAAAAGATAAGAAACAACTCATTATGAAATACAAAGCGTTTCATATTAAAAGTCTCGATTTTAAGTGACTCCCAGGATCGAGTTAATTAAAGTAGGAATTTGAAGATTTTTAAAACGGGAATAAAAATGCTTTTTACCTCTAGGGTTCCACAAGGAAAGAATGAGGGTGCCCGCGAGTTAAGAGGAGCTTGAATATATTTTCTTTCACTGTTGGTGCAGATAAATGGAGATGAAGACATCTTCGTAATACATTGCAACGGGGAACCTCATTTACCCCGTTCTAGAGAAAAATCTAAGAATCTGTTCAGAATAATTCACGAATAGGCGTACTGATCTTCTTCCCCGATTCGGAAGAAAATTGAACCTTCCGTAGAACCAGGATATTCGCAAAGGAACTCCAGGCTGACGGAGTTTGAAATCCAACCAAATACGGTTCATGCCACGAATGATTTCATGCACCTCGCTGCAGTCGTAACAAATATCAGTTTACATCCTTACCTCTCTATGAAGCGAGCGGTTCAACATTTCCGAACAAAATCTCAGTCGCGAATAATTCCCACAGCATTAATATGGATCGCGATTAATTGCGCAGCATTCGCCTTTCCCTCCGCCAATAATGCAGCCACTGATCGGAAATATTTCGATGTTAATACATTTACTGCGTTGATTTGCATGGCCGGAGATAAACTTTGTTAGCGAACGGGAAAACACCGCATCTTCCGCAGTTTGTAATGGGTGAATTTTGGTTGAGCAACGTAGGACGTTTGACCCCGGCGATCCAAATCAATAGGAATACATTGAGCAAACGAAGCGGGCATTTGTGTGAGGTAAATCTAAACACGGTCAGAAAAGCGAGACGGCAATCGATAATTATGTGAGCAATAATCAAACGGACGAACGAAACTTTTCAAGCGACACCGACACAACTTAAACGAGTGAAGACAATTTGTCACTCAGATTTCCAAGATTTTTAATACGTACAAACATGTATACATACATAAATGTTAGCAAGGCATACCTAATCCAGATTGGAATGGGTATTCGATAAAAAACAGGGAAAGATGGAGAATCAGGAAAAATCCCGCTATTGGCACGAGCTAAAAATGCTTTCCAAGAAGAGGAGGAAACTATGAAATCGTCTATCGAGTGATGATACAGACATTTCATTTTATCAGTTTCTCGAAAAAAGTAACCAAGGCACGTGTGGGAGATTTCCAAAAATAGAACAGGAAAACTGAGTCACAGGAAATGAAAAATAACGGTTACTCTTACACAAAACGAAACGCAATTTAATGGTAAAATACACACCGCAAAGAGGATGATTCTCTCATACTATAGAAAAAAAGTGTCTAGATATAAATTCAGGAGTATTTTTCATTATGGTACGAGAGAATTTATATTCGCATTTATGACCATAAATAGGTTCGATTCATTTGATTAAGAGATTTAAACCACTATAGGGATCGGCTAATCAAACAAAAACAAGAAGCCTAAATGGAAACCCTTTGTAAATTTATACTTTGTAAATGAAGCTTCTAGTACCAAGCGTATTCGTTCGTAATGCAACTAGTTTCACGAGATTGTAAAACAAAAAAGAAATTAAATACAATGAGCTCGATTAAATGAAACTCCCAGTGGCAGAATCATAAATATGGCATTTAAGCTAATGACCACGTTCAAAATACTTTACATTTAAACCAATACATCAATTCCACAGTTAAAGAGTACGATTAACTTCACAATCACAGGCACCAAAACAAAACCAGTACCGAAAAAACATACGCGTAAGGCATCCTCATCAATCACTACACCAATGGAAGCAGATGGCTCACTTCCAAATCCTTAATGCTTCCCTATGAAAAACTTCCTCTCCTCTGAAAGCCAACAGCTTAAACCCAGTGTAGACAAAACAACAAATCGACCCGCGTAACAAACGGAAAGGAATCGTGCGAGACTTGAGAAAAGCTTGGCTGATACTGGGGATGTCAAAGCAAACTGGAAGAGGTGAATAAGAAAGCCCAGAAATCGAGCAGAAGTAGGAAAAAACTGGAAACGGGAATAGCAGACTAGATTCGGGAGAGAATCCCATGGAGATGATCCTTACGGAAGACGCAGCGAAAGGCACGGGAAATGGACGGAAACTCCAATGAACGCAACTCCCTTCAAATACTCTCTCTGCAAGGTTTTTCGAAGTGGGTGCGATAAAGCTGAAAATGGCTCGGAAGGAAGATATTCGCCTCCTACCACGTGCACCCCATTCGAAAAATGCCCCATTCGAACGGCCAACCCAAAAACCCTCGCATTTATGGCAGCCATTTTTCTTCCGCGACACCTCTCCGCCTTCCCTAACATTCCCTTTCCTTTAAGCATCCGCAAAACACGGAAAATAAACATAAATCGCTCCGAGAGGTGCCGTGGGGATGTGAAAGGAGGGGATTTTATTGGAGGGCCATCCCGGGCGCTCACGAGGCCCAAATTATGTGCGAATGTACGTGGTGGGTAACCGTTTCGTTTTATCGTTATTATTTTTATCGGCGCCGTTAAAAGAAAACTGTCTCTATCGAGTCGTTTTAGGAGTGGTTGGGGAAACGCTTCGACACTTACCTTTCGATAAAAAGGAAAGTTTTAAGGTCGATATAACTTGGAAATGCCTAAGAGAATTCATGTTTATCTACAGGATATGGATGCAAAAGAAAGAAACTTACAGTTTCTCCTCCATCACGGAACTGAAAAATTGAGTAAGTCGAACACCCCTGTTTATTATACAGTTTTTACCTAAACCTCTCCTAATTCGAAAGTAATG
Organism: Ladona fulva; assembly: GCA_000376725.2. NCBI lineage: Eukaryota > Metazoa > Arthropoda > Insecta > Odonata > Libellulidae > Ladona > Ladona fulva. The sequence continues at coordinate 356,336 of KZ308210.1, read as the reverse complement.
AAAATTCACAAATCTAGTGAATTTTTATACAAGAATTTTAATCTCATAAAATACCGTATTCTCTTTTTCTCCATTTTGTCTAATTTCGACAATATCTACTTAGATTTATCCATGCAAATAAAGAGCCAATCCAATCAAACCTTCCTAAAGTAAGTAGTTCTTGGCACTAACCGCCTCTTTACAGCTCACTTTCTTCGACTAATTTCGAAGAAATGTATTCGAAATCAGAACATCAATTGGAACAAATGGAAAACTAACCAAACATGGTAGACATTTAAACTGATATGAAAAACGGAGAAGTTCTCAACAACCTTTTAAAGTTTTACCTTCGTATTTTGACCTTTATTCTTCGATACCAAAGTCAGCAATCATTTTCTCTTTCCGATAAAGATTCGCCCTAACTGGAAATCCGACTGCTTTATTAACGAATACGATCATCAGACAAATCAACAAACTAATTTACCTTACTTTCCCATTCCCGATCCAAATCGCTATCTAAAACACCGCTCAAATGAAACCTTTCACCGTTGATTTAGGAGCCTCAATTAAAAGGAACGAATTCCGCCGTTATTTAATGGAGGCCGACAATTTCGAAAGGAAAAAACTCGAGCTTTGAAAAGGATATCTACATTAGTACGAAACGAGAATTATCTGAGCGCAGGGGAAGGGAAAAAGGAATTTAAACCACTCGAATGCTAATCGACTCATTAAAAGCGTAATACTTGATTGATGAGTACGAGATCAACAGGTTGGGTTGATTACAATTAGCTCGTTACGAATCCATCTTTGCGTGCACATCTGTGCGACAAATTCGACCGGAAAATGGGGACGTTTCGAAGGTGGGCGATCGATCGTGGGCTAATTAAGCCGAGCTGTTGAGCTCTCCGAATAAATAACGATGCACTTGAGACGAGCGGAGCCGAAAATAAAAAACGGAAGAGAGGGTAATGCGGCCTAAATCTCATTAAGAGTTCATTTCTGGCGTTCCTCTTGCGTCGCTCAATTAAATGATTCCGGACCCGCGCTTCCACCGGTAAATTTGGCCCATTCGACGAATTTTCGACTCGACATCTCGAAATTCCCTTCGAGCGGGTCTCACTCGATATTTCCGAAGTGGAATAAGTTCAATTTGGCGATCTTTCGGATCCATTAAATATAAATTAAATTTTCGATTTACGGAGTAATTAAAACCCCGACCGTCTGCCGCCCTAAGGCTTGATTTTCAATTCATCAATCCAGATTTTTCCATTTTACTAACGTGATCAATTACATGAACCGGATTGAACTGCCTAAGATATGTCCTTAAATGTTAAAACAATGAACTCTTTCTCTTTTTCACTGTTCTAGCGGCAATCCTTAGACCAAAAATGCTATGCATACAAATTTAACACACGTCGACAGTTCTTACCGTTCATTATGGGACAAAATTAACAAAGGTAGCCAGTAAGCTCTTTCCGTTGAAACGAGGCAGATGATTATGATATTGAATCTGATTTAACAATATCGTAAATCACGATCTTTTGTTTAAAACTCCTTTTAATGTAAGGTTCATATACGGTGCAATTTCATCTCATTATCAACATCAGTACTCCAAAATTATTAACGGTAGAGTTTTAGATTCATTGCGATATAAACACAGCATGTAACAAATATAATCTGATAAGACCAAAATGAAATTCATAAGATGAGATTGTCAATACATTTTAACGGGTTCAAATTCAAATATATGCTTCAAGGATCGATGCATTATTCCATTATCTCAAACTATGTTTTCAAAACCTGAATTAATCACACATGAAGTTAATCTGCACATTGTACTTAAGTGATAATTCGTTTATTTACTTGACATACTTGATGAATAGCTTCTGAAACACCACTACATTCATTTTGTCTGCCCATGTTCTCATACATATTTACTGAGGTGAAGCAAGAAAAGATATTGTCAAGCAAAAAAAACGACAACACAGGAAAACCTCCCTTATGCCTCAAAAAGAACAGAAAATAAGCAAACCCCTTCGAAGAAGATGGAAACCGGGAAAAACTAGCAGAGAAACCGGTGGCATTTCCATACAGATACCACAAGAACTTCGCAAAGGGAGGATCGCATGGAAAACACCCGTCTTCCCTTGTAAAGGATAGGAGAGGTTAGGCCGCGTTTCCAACCATCCCAAAATCCCACCCACACCAACAAACGTAACCAGAAAACTCCATTCTCGACCCCCGGTTCGCACAGACTTGCCATCTCTCGTGACGAGGACCATACCCATCATCCTTTCACAACCAGATCACAAATCGATTTGGACCCCCACCAGCACATCTGTCGATGCCAATTTCTCGCCCACGCGAAGCCTTATCCTCACCCCCTGACAGAGACTACCGTTCCGCTCCGCTTACCCCATCTTCCGCGAGCGTCATTTCTCAAGCCCTTATCTCTCTCGGCGCATTAACCCCTTCGCCCTCCCGCAAGAGTCAATCCGCAAAGGATCATGAGAATGAATGGCCGCGGAAAATGGGCTACGAAGAGAATGGCTGGAGAGAGAGGAAATGAAAGGAGACGGAAGAAGAGGGCGAGATAAGTTAACATTACCTTGCGAAACCTCTAAAACAGAGAGCGATAAAACAAATGAAGGGGATAAAAGAGAATACTGCTTCCTAAAAGCACGACGTAAAAGAAGAGCGTAAAACGAGATGAGTATCTTTCAGTTTTACGCGAAGCTGTTTCGCTTGAATGCTCGGGAAATAGGAGAAAAGCGAGAAGATTTGCATGAAAATGGTCGAAAGGAGACGCTAATACATTTTTCAATACAAATACTACGCTAACAAAGCTAAGTACTGAAGCACGTTCACCAAAAACTTTAAAAGTGGTACATACAATAACCTGAGAACCAAGGCAAACGATGATTGATTTTGCTTCAGAGTACAAACCAATTTACCTACAATGCCGACAGTAATACAATTTTCCTACAAAAGGATCTTACTAAATGGTTGAGAATATCTCAGGACAAAAGAATAAGAAAATTTCAACTTCCCTGAACGCTAATGAATTAAGGAAGCAGCAAGATCTGCTGATAGAAATTCTGAACTTCACACAAGATTCTTGCATAATAAATATTGTTAATAATAATCACTACTTTGATTTATGCCACGTATTTTCCATTTGAAGATGGAAAACTTACCGTCAGACATTTTCAACTAATACTGACAATTACTCATATATTTGAATTTAAAAAAGGTACACATATTAGCTAGTAACACCCGATATCCAATCATCACAATTTGCCACAGTCAAAACCATCTCAGAACATATTCCCTGAAGACTTTTCCCCCAAGACTAATTCTACGGAACTGAAACGAAATTCCCCACCAATTCGACATCTAAATTCCACACCATGATCCGGTCTCCCTTTAATGGGAAGGTTTGGGATTCCTCGGCAAATTTAAGCTCAAATTCCTCGAGCGAAAATACCTATATTAGGAAGGCGACCTAACAAGACCGGTATCTAAAGAGAAACAAGCCGTCTTATCCTTTCCTCTCCAAATACACTCGTATCTACAGCTCACGCACGATACGTGTGAATAGGCATGTACCGGACAAAAGCCCACTATAACAAATGGAAAATGGGGCAGGAAACAACTAAATCGGACCAGACGGTCGTTAAGCTCTTATTCGCTACAAGGGAAACGAAAACAACGTGAATTGATTAAGATTAGGCTCCGGGAAAAGTAGCGAGGCCGACAACAAATTGCTCACGACCGGTTTTTCTTCAGCGAGACGAATTATCACAGTCTTTATTTTATTTCTCGGAAATTTTCACCCCAGTTTGGGAAATATTTTTCGTTTAGTTTTTGAACAGAGGGAAAAATTTCACGCCGTAATGGGGCAAAAGAGTTGTGTTCGCAAAAAATGAATAGCGCTTCCGGTGGGAAAAATCGCTGGAGCGAAACCCGAGAAATATCGCTTAACACGGAATGGGATTTCTTAAGGATGGAGTGTAAAAGGTTCCCGAAGTCCTTGGATTTTTTCCCTGAAAGAAATGGTAAGTGAAAATGACTCGTTCCAACATAAGAGAGAAAATAAAGTGGAATGAAAAACATACAGCCCTTTATTTCGAGAGCCAATGATAACGCGAAGAATAAAGTCGATTCTTTTTTCATTGGAGAGACGAGAGGAGGAAAATTGCTACGTGCGAGCTTTTACTTTTGCCGTGAAAAGAATCGCAAATGAGGGGAAGAAATAAACCTTTTTACACATGCAGAGTCTTACCTGGATGCGATATATGAAAGGAAATTGGTCTTTCGTACCTTCCGAGGAGATTTGTCTGCTTGTGTGAATTTTCTGCCACTATAGTTAGTATTATGTAGATCATTCTTGCAAGTTAGCTGTCCGCTTTCTCCATAAAAACTGAGTAAATTCCACACAAGCGACAGTTTTTCCGAACAAGCATCATTCTTTTCAAAAAAAACTTCTACGTTCACTTGGAAAATTCATGACGCTAAACAGGAATATATAGGAGGATTCTGTAATAAGATTTTAATGAAAATTATTCTATACAAAAATAGTTTGGCAAAATAATAGGGCAAATTTTAGTCTTATCCAAACACTATTACACTCTTGTAAATTCACGAGCACTAAAAACCATGCTCTCACCAGATTAGAAACCTGGACCCATTTTTTTAGGTTGGCAATTATATTATCCAAACAATCTCTTTAGTAGTGAAAGTTTTTAAGGATTCACAAACAAGATAAAGCAAGAAAACGAAAACCAACAACCATAGAGATGATCGGACCAATTAATTAGCATTCAACGGATGAGTTAAACAGATACTACTCTATAAAGCAAATCCTCCACACTCGCTTCTGAAACGCGCACATCAAAATCTCGAATACGAAAATCGTTCCTTAAAAACACGAGCTCTACGACTGTTTTACCCCACCGGCAGATGGCACCGACATCTCCCACTCCCTCTCGTGACCGCAAAGTGAACCATCCTTTTAGAGATCAAATCCGCAGAATCGCTACTGAAGCCATATACGACTAGGGATTTCCTTCCGCGATCCCTCAAACCCCCACCTCGAGCCCATCCAACGGATTATGCCTGCAGCCCGGGCGGAGCCGTCTTATGGGAGCCATTACCTACGATGTACCTTTTGCCCATTCTCCGCAATCCCTGCACCCTCTTTTGGATCTCCCGCAAAACCGTCACGAAATGGGCGAAACCTTCTGGGAGAGGAGGTTCGCAAAGGGGGTGCGCTGAAGCCCGGCAGCAGAGGCATTAGAAGGGAAGAATCCACTGAGGGAGTCATTTCTCTTCGCTCAAACGCCTTCCACTTAGCCTTCGGTCCCTCCCACAAACACATACGATGGGCAGGGAGATGCCACTCGTAATGACTACCGGGCTTTTAAACTCCGTGTCCGCGGCTCCTCCCGTCTCATTAACTATTTGCGAAAGGGTGGGGCGTTCCTTCTCGGATCTGATTAATCCCGACCTTTTAGGGCAACCCGTTCTCTCGCCTTTTCTACCTCTCTCTCTCTCTGTTTGTATCAACTCCTGCCACTCCGTCCGTGGAAACGAGATGTCCGCTCGACGTCAGCTACAGAAGCTGAAAGTGAAGGGTGGCGAGCAGAAAACTTGAAACGGAATGGACGGTTAGGAGGCTGAAAAGTGAAAGGAAGCAGGGAGATTGATAAGTGAAAAGAGAAGGGATAGCGAAAGGAGGAAGATGAGGATTTAAAGTCGGGGTGAAATTCGAGTATAAACAACATACAGGCTTTTGGAAAGGGTAAAATATAGATAACCGAAATGTGTAAGAATGCTACTAGGTGGCATGAATTATTTATTTAATGCTCCAGATAGATCGCTTGAACAAAGGACAAGATGATAAATTCTAAAAAGACTAATAACGAAAATTTTCATCGTATAGCAGAAAGTACATCATTATAATTAAACATGACAAAAATCTACCAATAACATGATTAAAGCGACACTTGGGAGATCTAGTAATAGGAGGAAAACGGGTAAGGGTGACTTTGCGCAAGATGGTGCGCACCCAGGAAAAATCCCAAGGAAGAATGAACATTTCTCCAAGCCATTCGGGAGACTTGTAATAGGACTCATTTTTATAAACGAGGCTCCTCGTATTGTAAACAAGGAATAATAAATTACGAAAAATTGGGGTAAAGAATACGCAAAAAACGCGAAGAAAATAGCTAGAAAGAAAGAGAAGCACGATTTGTGAAAATATAAAAATGATGATATGAATTAGTAATATTAAGTGGATAGGAAAGATGGCCATAACACGATGCAGTTCCGCTAAAAATTACTTCATATGGTTTGATTACATCGATTAGATCCATCCTAACTTAAAAATGAGAATAATAATAATATAATAATAAAGGACTTTATTCAGGGCGAGATTGAGACTAACAAGTCTCTTCTTACATCTAACCCAAGAATAAGAGGAACGAAGGAAAATGTCTCCTTTAGAAGAAATATTTTCCTTTGTTGGTTTGAATATAAAAGATGAAATATAGGTAAACAAATGCAAGAGCTTAACGAGATTCCAAGTGAATCACACGGAAGCAATCCACAGCGAGAGAAACAACAAAGCAATTGAAGAAGGAAAATCAGATAGAGATTAAAAGCATCAAGAAAAACAAGGTACTCTGAAGGAATGAAAATCCATTCGACCACCCCCACAAAAGACTACCGTCTGTGAAAGCAGGGGAAAAAATTTCCTGTCCGCATCTATCGACACATCCATCACAGCTTTCTAAAACACCCGCACGCAGCACCGCTAATCCAATTAACTCCCTGCTTAGAAAGGCAAAACCTCGACGCAACACCTCTCCAGGCCAAGATCTACATCTCGAGAGATAATCGGCGTAAGAGACGAGACGCAACTCGACTCCGAATGCTGCTGGGACTAGAAACGAGAGACCGATATCTTTTCCCGCGCGCGCGACTGGAAAAACAAATCAACATCGCCAGTCACCGTCGCGCACATACTTCACGCTTCAGGAAACGTGGGCAGAGCGACAAGACCATCCACTTTCCGCGTGCAAACAAAAGTCCCACGCCCACTTTCGCATTCCGCGTGCATTACCGCCACTTCGACTCCTTCCCACACCTTTTTTCCTTCGACCGCGTCTCGCGTCATTGGGTTGGAGGAACGAGCCGTGACAGATTTACCCGCCGCTGCCCGGACCATTAATTCGTTCGAATGAGCACCCACTCTCCAAATATAAGTGTGATTATTTTATGTCGTTCCGCGTCGGTTTCCATGGAATGACGCGCGTTATACGTAACATTTCACGCCTAATTGAAGAGCGAGAATGGCGTTGGGAGCCGCACGCGTTTCAATTCCCTTGATGGTGATTTGTCAGTGGCATTAATGACGAAGGGAAAACATCGAAAGCCATAGAGATTGAAGAGAGAAAGAAAACGTGAAGCAGGGCATTCCCAAACGATGTTCCTCTTACATAGAAGCTCTTACTTAGCGATATTATAATCCAATGCATTATTTGCTTCTAAATTCACGAGATACATACGCTCTTTTAGATAGTCATTAATCTTTTAATGGTTATTTGCCGTGAAATTCTCAAAACTCTTCAATCTACTTTCTCTTTACGCCACTTAAAATTTACATTTAAGCGAGATTAGATGCGATTTAATGAGTCGCGACTGATGAGTTTATATTGGAAGAGAGAGAAGAGGTTAGAAAGCTCAGCCGAAGATGATAACGCTTAATTGAAAAAAATTGTACATTTAAACCTAACGACTAATTTATACTAAACATTTTCATTTCCGAACTTAACTGTATACAAAAATAATATAAAGATTTATACAAAAGTTATCTCTTGGATTTAATTAGGCGTGTGGCTTCTAGCCCGAAGCATATTCTACATTCCTTACCTTATGATTTTAACTAAACATATGCGAAGGTATTGATTAATTATGAAAATAGCAAATTTACGTGCGAGGAATATTCTAAACACAACGCTTAAGATGTCATGAAAATTTCGCAATAAATAACGTTACATAGTAAACATTTAAATTTATTCCTAGTGATTTAATAAAATAGAAATTTTTGACTCAGGTACAAACACAATATACGGTAGCTGACAGCGATTTACGTTTGCATTGGTAAAGGAAAAAATATTTTTCGGACGACCGTTTGGTACCACATATCGCCTTTTTTACACTAATCCCCATATCTACTGCCTATAGATGAAACTCCAAAGGGCGGAATCGATCGGATATGAATCAGGGTCTCTCTACAAAAAGTTTCAGGAATGAAGGGGGAGATAGGAAATCATGGAAGTCACTCGGGCGATGGTTTTGGGCCGTATGGATGAACACCAAACATGCGTTCACGTCCAATAAAGAAGATAGATGAAAGCTCTGACGTTCTTTCACTCAACCGAATGTGTATCTGAAGCTTTTGCGTATTTTATCTGGGCTCCCAATAAGCGAAAAAGCCACTCTATATCCCACGAAAAAATGAACATAAATAAAATCTCTCGATCAGCAGAAGAATTATTCACCCTACTCTCTCAGCGTCATTATCAGTCGATGTGATCCGAATCTCTGCCATTCCGTCAATCCATGAATTTCAACCGAAAGGATTTTAACGTAAATGACTGATAATCGACAGGACAGCGTGAGTATGCGTACTATTACCAAATCAGCTTACGCCCATTTTATTCAAGCATAAAGATACAAATTAACAGAAGAATTGCAAGAATTTACACATGAAAGATTAGCGCAAAAATTCCGATTTCCCAATATGAACTTGAATCATTCTTATGTGAAAATTTACGGCAGGAAAACCTAAGGAACACATTAGTTATTTACATAAAGGGACTACAATATAACCAGCGGAAGAGGGGAAACCGAGATGTTTTAGATGTATTGCACTGGCAACTGGGATTTCATTTACTTCTAGAAAACGTATTTTGTAGAGTAAATAGTTTACCAGTTAAGTATAAAGGAGTAAATGGAAAATAACTAAACAAAATAATTGCTAAAATGAGAAATTTAGTGCAAGGCTTTCCATTCGTCTCGATGAACTTGTATCATTCTATCATTGATGTTACATTCTAGTTGACGACAAAAGATATTTTTAATAACGGTTCGAAAAAACGTTACCAATTTTGAGTAGAAATAGTATGAGAACCGATGGGTAAAAATAAATTTCGATTTTCGAAAACTTTTCAGAAAGAATGAATAAATATCCACAATGAGAGGAAGTGAATAGCATTAAAAACTTTAGGTTCGGATGAAAAAGCATACTTGAAAACTGTTCAGCGCGCTATACATGAGTAAAATGAAAAGAAAATTCTGAAATATCACTATCTTTATCTCTCTGTATGGCCATCAGATGAACTCAGGCGATTCGTTGAATCGGTAATAATCGGTTTTGCGGTAATAGTTTTTAACATATTTCATCGACTTCTTGAAAGGTTTAACTGATACCGTATATACCCAATGCAGTCATTACTTCTAAGGAAGAAGTACGTAATCTTTGAAATTATTTCGACATTCTTCCACATAGCGACAGGTATATCGCCAGGAGAACTCTAGGTAGAGTTGTGCGAAGAGGTCTCGCATGCACGGAGTGACAAAATAGAAAAAGATTAAAGTTAAAGATGAGGAGAACGAAAGAAGAAGAAAAGGAATTCGAACGCGTCAGTAGAAAAAAGCAATATGGAAAGAAAATGGAATGGATGGAGATACACCCTGACCTAAGCCCACAGCGACACAATTGAGAATAATAAACGTCTGTCATGAATACGGAATTATTTCCTCTTAAAGAGATAAATTTTACTCGCGATAAAATATTTCAGGAATAGGCAGAAAAACTAATAAAATGGAAAGATTACAAGCATATCGAATTCGAATGGGAGATTTTTTTCTGATAGAGGACCCGGGAATGAACGAAGCGAAAGGACGTCAAAGGAATCATACAATCCTAGGGTATACATATATTCCTGATCCTTGAATCATACATTTCAATTTGCCTGACAATTGCTTTTCTACTGAAATCCGACGTGAAAGAGCGATGAACCAGTGAAATCTAAGCAACGATAAATGGAACAGTTTAAAAAAATACTTGCAAAATATCTTCAGTGCTTTATTAAAATCTGTATCAAAACTTGTGTATATCAACACGAAATAAGCGGTTTAGCCCTTATTTCATTTCATGCAAATTTCTAGTTATTTACCATGATCAAGAATATCAACATTTTGAAGGATAAATAGTCGTTTCAAAGGAATTTCGTCTCGTTTTTTATTTTTTCAACAATTATTTGCTATATTACGCAGTAGAACCGCATAATTTTCTCCGAAAGCAAAACCAGCGAAAAAACCCTCTATCATCAAACTTTGCCAAATCAGTTTTACTCTTTCTCTGAAGAAATCAACGGAAAATCTAAAGACACGAAATGAAACACCGAGATGAAGAGGAAAGAGATAGATGCAAAGATACCGAATGAAAGTAAAAAAAGATTGAGAGAAAAAGAGATTCTGCGATGGCGGGAGATGTGAAAAGAGATCCGTGGAGGAACAAGTAAGGGATGAGATAAAAGCCGACCGAGAAAAAGGTCCGCCCACCCGATACGACCAACTGGGAAGGCTGCCTCGGAGGTGTCAAGGCATCCCGTATATGCGCTATCTCGCCGGGGTAAAAAGCAAAACAAAAGACTGGGGAAAAAAGCGAACCGCGCATTCCCTTTCAGAAGAGCCACACAAACCTCTCAGGCAACCCCGCCCCCACCGAGTGCCGCCTACGCTGGAATTACGAGGCAGCAATCCACTCTCTCCCGGGGTGACTCCATCTCCAGATGAGAGGATCGTGGAACACGATCACGTAGGAGCTCCGGCGGGAGATCGTGCGTGGGCAGGGAGAAGGGGGAAAGATGAAGATGGGTGTCGAGACAGAGAGGGTGGGGGGAAGAAAACAAAAAGACAAGAAACCTTTGGTTCAGAGATACACAAAGATGATACGTAGTAGGAGGTTGCGGAGGAACATAACAGTGGTCTAAAACAATTTCAGTAAAATGAGAGAGGGCGATGTTAATGAAAAGTATTCGGTAACCATTTTACCAAGGCCAAATTCATGCAGTGAGCATAGAGCGTTCTAAGAGTGAAGAAATAATGGTAGTGTCCGTGGTTTATTCTTTCTGAGAAAATATACGCAGCTTAGGTCATGTCAAAATAATAATATATGTAAAGCCATAAACTATCATTCCACAGAATGTTATATAATATAGGACGGGTGGAGAACCTATGGCACGCGATAGAACTAAATTTGATAACAAAATGCCCAATTCCTAGACCGAACACGACCCGACGAAAATCACGCAAATTTAACCTGTCACCAACAGTGCTCTTCCGAAAGTTCGCATACGTTACCAGGAAGTTCTATCGGCGGCAGTCAAAGTACCCAAATATGTAACCCTGTTAATTATCCACCCGATACCTGTTTATAGACAAATTTCCTCGTACCATCAACATCCCTACGGCGGAAACCAAACCAATTAACGTAAACGAGTTGCGCCTCGACAATTCTATATGCGTACGCGGAATACCTAATTACAAAAGCGCTTCGCCGAGAGATAGCGAGAGTACAGACCCTTTCACGCAACATTTCCCCGTAAGTGGAGCGCGGAAAATGTTCACTCCACCAGCGAGGAGCGGCAAAACCAAGGTCGATCAACGAGAATCTATAATAACGTTACAGATCGGGATTTTTCGCAAACGTAACGCGGTCGTCACGGATACTGCAACAGCGAGGCTTTCCGCAAATACGATACCGTTAATAATCAATTAATTACTCCAAATGTGAAGATATTATAACATCGCGGTTAATTATCATCCCTCAAATCGCTTGAGCGTATTAAATAAACATTTTAACAGCCGCGGCGAATTAAGTGATTGATTTGTTCACGAATATCCGAGTTTTTTACTTTTAAATCAAGCGGAAGGGCGGCGCTAATTCAAAATCAAAAAAAGCACGAAAATAATCCCTTTGACGCGATCGGGCTTACGCCAAATCAGCCAACATTTCGCTCGAAGTAAATCAATAAGACCGGAGCAATTAACACGGAAAAAAGGCATTGCGAATGATGCCGGCAGAAAACTCATTAACGATCCGAACCCATTAAGTGACCTCATAAACAAAATCCGTTCGAAAAAAGGCAAAGCGATTGGAGTCGTGAAAAGAACGCGATCGTTTACGCTTGAGGGGAACTCCTAAAAAAAGAGGCCGCGGGGGAGGTGCGGTTCACGAATCGTTGGGAAATTAGAGGAAGATAAGAGAGAGCTGCGGAACGGAAGGCCTTAGATGTAAATGAGGGGAAAACAGAAGGAAAAAATACGGGAAAGTGTACGAAAGGAGGTGGGGTAAAGGGAGTTATAGATGAAGTGGCAATCCCCTGTGAGAGGGGCGATAGAGCAAGAAGAGTGCGTGTGTGCCCGTGCTCGCGTGAGGGCGGAATTATGGCCGGAGCAGGTGTCCGGCTGCGGGAGACTCCATCGCGGCGATAAGGCGGGCAGGCGTTAAATGAGGATGAGGGAGAAAATAGAAATGAGACTGAATGGGAAAAACTTGAAAGAGAGAGGTGCTAAATGGGTAGGGATATTAATGACGAAAATAGCTAGAAGATTTAATAGGATCTAAGGATGAGACTGGAATGGAAAGAAAGGGAAATGAAAATTTAACTAATTTCGTAAACCAGACTCCAACGTCGTAAATGAGTATAACCATTAAATTAATGGCACACTCACAACAGGAAGCCTTTTAATTATGTTGTAACTAACTCCTCCATTTCGATAAGACAGATTATAAGATTTTTAACTGAAAACCTTGATGATAAAATATTAACGAAATGTTTTTTTCATTCGAAAAACACATTCGGATCGTAAAGCGAAAGAATGGTTAACTCCAAACAGAAACACTACATGAGCAAGATTCCATCAAATAATTTCCTTAATACTCTGCTTCAATGACAAATTAGTTTGATATTAATCCACCCCACACGACAGCGTGGCTGTAGTTCAACTCCTGCATTAATTCAAATAAAGAATGGAAAAGTGTATTAATTTATACGCTTGAAAAAGCTCGGCTAATGAGGTTAATGGAGCAGAAACTGACTTCGAGGAATGAACACATTACAAGGTGTTGGAAAAATTCTATTAATACTTCCTAAAGGGTAATTTTCCTCATTACATTACGCATACAAATTCTTTCTTTTTTCTAGCTATCTTCCATCACTTCTCCTTCCGCAGCAAACAGACGGATTTCGCATTACAATTATTACGGATTCCGGAAAACTTAGGACTCGATACACACAATCTGTGCATCCTAAATTGAATGACTTGCGGAACTCATCACCAGGCTTTCAATGAAAATCCAATTCATCCAATAAATAAATCAACCTGCTTCCTAGGAACATCCATCTCTCACATACCAAATTTATATTAAAAGCAGCCCTACGCGTAGAAAAGGAAAGGAGAAATCCGCACCAAAATAATTCCCAGGAATCGAGACAGTCGCTTTCCAAGTCCCATAAATCCCGCATAAAATACGCGAGCTGAGAAAATCCTTGGAGACGATCCGACGAAGAGAGAAAGGAAAATAAACAACTACGAAGGGAGGGAAAATGCGGGAAGAAGGCGGGAAAAGAGACATGGGGAGCACAGGTGTACGGAGGAGACTGAGATGAAAGGGAATGATGGAGGGAGGAGAACATGAAAAGGGAGGAGAAATGGTTTGGAATGAAGTGGTGTTGCAGGTGGCGATAAGATGTGAGCCGGCGATACGGTCGGCATAGCTCGGTGGAAAAGGAGAGGAAAAAAATAAAGTGTACTCACGATGTATCCTTGTCCTGAGCTGGAATGGCTGCTTGCCTGCGAATGAGAGAGGAAAAGAACGTTAGTTGAAGTTTGAGGCGAGTCCTTTTAATGCACAGCGTTACTTGAGCATTTTCCTGCAAAGACAGGCAAACTCTCGAGCGAAGAACTCTCTGAGGGGTCTAAAAAGACGGAATTTACGAGAAGAGGACAATGCTCCGAAGTGTCTACGCCGAAAGGCATATTCCTCTATCCGACGGATCCTCAAAGATGTGCTAGACAGCGTCTTTATTTGCTATGATTTCTATCGGTCAAAGGGCTCTGCAGAAGATTTATACCGACTACATGACATACACAATAAAATATTGGTATTTTAGAAATGCCATCGATATGTTTATACGACAGGAAAACGAGTAAGGGTGATTTTGCGCAAGATGGTGCGCACCCACGAAAAATCCCAAGGAGGAATGGACTTGAAAAAAGTCTGACGGGACCGGGAATCGAACCCGGGTCTCCCAACTGCTGGTCGGGTGCTCTGTCCGTTGAGCTATCCCGGCAGAACATTACTCAAAGCCATTCGTTTATACGAAACGGAAAAGTTTTAACGAACTTGTAAATAATTAACGAACGGTCACACGATTGAGAAACGTCAATCGATCAAAAGAAAAACAACTCAGCGTCATAATACCGTAATACTATTTCCTTACACTATTCACCAATATTAAACTTCTTGCAGTGGACAATTTTTAGATAATGATTTTGAGAGAGTTACTAGCGACCGTCGGTGCCTGTTTCGCTGTAGAGTAAATTAATCGATTGTTACTCCTTACTTCTCAGTTGCTTCTTACGTACTCGTTCTGAGGAGAGTTACTAGCCATCATGAGGAGATCGTATTTAATATGTTTTCGGTGACACGGGAAAAGTGACTAACTTGGCTAAACATTACATTAAAACAGCAAGGTATTTAAATATAATTCATGGAAGCTGGAAAGGGGGAAAACAGTACTTTAAAATATAAGTCTGATCGTCAAAAAATTTAATACATGCATATTTAAAACATTTATTTCATACTCTATTAAAAACCTAACGTTTCCAAACAAAGGCCATCTAACGGCAAATGTTTAAACAATCGACGGTACACACGTTAATTCCAACATATGCAAAAATAAATTCCAATATTCCAATTTAAAGCTCTTAACCACGTTATGGATTTATCGAAAAAGCAAATTACCATATTAGATTAGACAATAAAATCTTTCATCAATTAAATACACATTCAGGAGGCAAATATTTACATAATATACCCCGTAACAATTTATCGCATATACATTATAACAATAATTATTAAAAAAAACTCATCATACAAAATAATTAAAATTATTTACAAAATAAATCGTAAAAAGAGGTATTCCAAACAATCGCAAATTTTAACCAATTTTAGCATAAAACGATATAAAATATAACCTCATAAATCTATGATATCTTAGTTAACAAGTCTAAAGTTAGAAGACGCAATTAACGTAATTAACACGCTTTATTACCCAACGACTTTCAAATCAGCTTGAACCGTTAAGGCAGCTGATCTTCAAAGTCCCTCAAGCACAGCAGTTATGCATAATAAAAAACTCGAAATATTACTCCCATTTCGAGTTCATTAAAATAACTAATAACTTCTCAACTTCATATCCCTGACACCCTCTGGCGGTGACATTAGTTTTGAAACCCGGAATACTGGTCAGAAACGGTTTCGAATCTCCCATATATGTACACATATACACAAGAGAAACGAGAATGTAGAGAGGTAAATATAATATATACACGCGGCCTCGATTTTGATGTAAGAGAAGAATAGCGACGGGGCAGAGGAGACAAACCTGATTCCGCGAAAACACAATGGAGACGGGGAAATAAAAAGACAAGGTTTTAACAACTTATTCTCTTCCCCTCAGAGTCCATTTCCTGAGAAACTTATTCCGAACGGCTGTGGACGTAAATTCCCCTTTTTAATGCGCGGGAGTCGTGTTAAACGTCGTAAATTAGAAGTGCGGCGAGCGGGAAAGGGAGGAAGCCGGGAGAATGCGGACGCCAGATAAAACTTTTTCATGTACGCATTACGAGAGGGCGAAGATGAATGGGCGAAAAAGAGAGGATATAAGGGAAGGAGAGGAGAATAATTAGGGTTATAAGGGAGAGAAAATGAAAGAGGAAAAGAGATTGGACAAGGATAAGAAATGATGTAAGACGTGTTTATAAAGCAGGCTGTTGTATAAAAAAGCTTTTGGCATGATGAATTTCCGAGCGAAACACGACTTGCTTGCTCCCGTTAACGGGAATTTCTCTCTAAAGGAAGAAAAACAAAAGGAATTAACCTAACGTTAAATACTAAGACAAAATAAGAAACCGTTAATACGTGTATATGTACGATGAATGTATAAACGACAACAAAAGTAGACATAAATTTAAGTCGCAGTTATATAATAGACCAGATACAACTTAACGACTACCAAACTGAGTTAGATATGTGCTTTCCTTCTAAGGCATTGACTACGATTACAGAATGTTTCAAATAACTAATGCTGAAAGGTAAGCAAAATATACAAATTTAAGGGTGGCGGAGAGTTAAACTGCAGCCTAAGTTTCGAATGAGAAAAATAAAATAATACTAATAAAAAGATACTTAGAGCTAACACGCTATCACAAAAATATCAAGACATATAATTTTCAAAATAAAGAAGAACTAATTGCAGGGGAGTGTTAAAAATCTTGCGTCGAAACTTTTCCTGTTGTAATTTGCCGATAAAATCAGGAAATGGATGCAATTTTCATATCATATCAAAATTTGCATCAAGTTCTTACGAAACCGTTACATAATGTATATCGTACTGGTAATTTCCATAAATTTGCACCGCTTCGCACTTTGATTCATGCAAATGATCCTGAATTTAATGTATGTACGCAAAAATGTTATCGCTAGCATGTCTTTATTCCCTCAATTTCACATCACAGTGCTTTTTCCGAGAAACCAGAGACTAAAGAGAAAAAAAATTCTACCCCACGATGCGATTAGCTGGTCATATAAATTGTATGAATATGCAGAATGACAATTGAAAGATAAGCAAAACGGAGAATTAATGCAGTTGTTCTTTTTAATCGTATCTGATATCTATATGTTTCCTTTCAAAGTAAATTTAACTTTTGCACTTCAAGAACTGTCAAACAGAAGAAAACCATCGAAAAAAGGGAAATAAAATTACATAGAAACGAACATATACGAAAATAGATAAATATATACAAACATACACGTGCATTCATATAAACGTTAGATATTCCACACGTTAAAAAACATAAGAGAGACCTATTTCTTAGTTGGATCCCCGACAGATAGTCCCCGCGGAGTATCCAAACAAAAATGCTAGCAAAACAAAAGAAGGCTAAACTGGTCGTACAAGACAGCTAACAAGACAGTTGAAATAAATAGTCTGAGAGAGGCAAGGCAAAAGGAACGGAAGACAAACGTCGGAGGGAATAATGCTTCCACAGCTCGGTCGCAAAACACTAAAAAAGAGGATAAGTCGAAAAAACCGAATGGGAAATCAGAACACGTAAAGTGGAAAAATCGCTCGAAATTGAGAGAAAGAGAGGGTTAATAAAACGGGTAGCAAAAGAAAAACACTACAGAGATTCGATAACAAAAAAGGATTACCTACTTCATTTTCGCTTTTTTTCTTCGGTAAGAAAAGAAACAGCGAATTTCGCTTCAGATCATTAAATTTTATTATTACTAATCAGATTACATAATCAATAGTCTCGACGCTGTTCTTCTTTTCATCTCGTTCCATACAATCACTCTCATTGCATCGTTTAATTCTCTTCAAATTTCAATCAAACTATCAGCAGATTTCGCAAGTATTTCGCATCTCCCTTCTCATGGTTGTTTTCCGGCAGCGGTGTTTTATTTTGCGACGCAAATGCAGTTTTCTTCTATGCAATTAGTTTCAAAAAAAGATAACTCTCATCTTAAATCATAAAACATGATGGGTTAGATGAATCATTATTCTCAATCTCTCGATATTGATTCATTACTTATTATTGGGTAAGAGTCTATAGGATAATGAAAAGAAATACAGGTGAAACTCCTTAGAAATGACGGGGAGAGAGGTTTATTATCTTAATCACTGGACCATACAAATGTACTTCCCATAAAATTGGGCAGCGCCTTGCATAAAGTACTTATCAAAACTTTTCAAAATCTCAAATAAAACAATATCCAGCGAAAACAAGGAGCGAACCCAATGCTACTGTAATTTCGTCAGATCTGTCAAGCACAGAAATAAACGCGAGGGATAATCGTCTTAAAAGTGTATTCCTCCCTAGCGATAGTAAAGATTAGTTCCAAGAAAACACAATCTGACTCCGTCCATAGAAAATATATTTGAAGTGTTTCCAGGGTTCTAACTCACCTGTGTATAATATATTTTCTGTGGACGGATTCAGATTGTGTTTTCTTTGAACTAATCATGGTGAAGTTCCACCAAGTGTAACCAGAATTGATTAATGATAGCAAAGAACTAAATAAATAGGTCAATCGACCCCTGCCTTACGCCGATAGGTGCCTAGCAGTGTATCAATGCAGTGTACTATAAAATAAGACTTATTTTCACGAGAGGAGGAAGAAATCATTGCAGACCACCGAAACTGTTACTCTAAATCCCTATAGCCACAGAACCAGTTCCTCCGGTCAGGAAAGGGGTGAAGGAAATGAAAAAAGTCCGAAAAAACGGAACGAAAGATATAAAGAGGAGAACCGCCGTCACGGTAGCGGTAAAAAATAAGCCCAACAAGCGATAAAAAAAATCTGTAGGGAGAGCCCATATAGGCGGAAGGGTTTGAGAGGCAAAACGACCCGGAGTCGTACGTCACTCAGTTCGAGCATTAGGGAAAGGGAGATGGGCGAATGAACAGGATTGTGGGATAGAAACGGTTGATAAGACTTCCAGGGAGATAAATAAAAAAAATACGGCGGAGATCATCGAGATCGATTCCCGCGTATATGTACTCCGGCAGAGTAGGAAGCTAGAATGAGAGAGAGAGAGGCAAAATAGACGTCAATTGATTTACGACTCCACTTGGCGATTTATTGAGCCTGTTATAGTCGGAAACAAGCAGTCCGACAAGTTGATTGAAAGGGAGGGAGGTATAATTAAATCGATTCCGATTCCCTCCGCGTTGGAGCTACGTTCCTGCCTCCTTTCCATCCGAAACAGAAATCTCTGCTGTGAATCAAAAAGTGCGCTTTTCCACGAGATGGAGCCTGGAGATAGCGATACAAATGGACGAGCGGGCACGGCAAAACTCGGTAGCGACATAATTCCGGCCGTTTTGAAACTGTTACCTCCATCTTTTTTAGCCGGCTTAGTAGATTCCGATCGGTGATTTATACCCGCGATGAATGGAGATAGAGGGAAGAGAAAATGGAGCGCCGTGGAGGCGAGAAAAAACGAGGAAATTCCTCTTTTTTACGCTTTGCAGACGCGAGGATAATGGCGGGCGCCGATCCAGAAACCGATCGTCTATTTTTTGCTCGCAGCGCCGCCAAAGGAAAAGCGCTTAATTGCGATTTCAATTGTCCCCGCTTTG
Source organism: Ladona fulva (assembly GCA_000376725.2). Taxonomy (NCBI): domain Eukaryota; kingdom Metazoa; phylum Arthropoda; class Insecta; order Odonata; family Libellulidae; genus Ladona; species Ladona fulva. The sequence goes on along the minus strand of KZ308210.1, from coordinate 336,845 downwards.
AAAAAGCGCCCCCTTTCTGCACGTATCGGAGCTAATTGCGGGTTGTTCTAGCACCTTGCTTCGAGGAAGAGTGCTTGCGAGGATTGAGACCTCGAGAGGTATTGAAAACCAGTTGCCAGGTATCTCAATCGCCGAGAAGGAAAACGAGATTTTTAACGGAACAACCTCTAATTTCCGATCGATTTCAAGGCACCGAGACGCAATCTTGCTATTTTGAGAGCTCTTGTACTGATGTTTTCATTGGGAGGAATTTTCGGGCGAGAAATTTTTTTCCACGACGGAAAGAAAAGAAAAACACTGAGAATTAATTACTTAAAACCTGCAGGAAACCCGGTGGAACGAGTTCAGGCAGAAAGAATGTGTTTCGTATAAAAAATTAATCTCCCAGAGAAGGCAAATGTTAAGGCTCCCGGCTAACGTTTGTTATCGCAAGATTTATTCAAGCAATTTAAATGCAAATCGAATTACTTAATTTATCCGACGACAAAGTGAATAACGCTGTCGGACGACAAAATACTCAAATGTGATTAATGTTTCAAAATTAAGAGAACTGTTTATTTTATTACTGAGAGTCATAAATAAACAGACGCCCATAACTAATGTATTTTTTGAAAATTTTAATTTTCTGACAACTTCAAAAATATACATGTTCGCAAAGGACGACCACGATCGAAAATCAAAATAGATGAATCAATAATTCCGCATATGCCTAGAAATTTTCTACGAATGAAATAATTGTGTCTAAGGATGAAGCAACGTTAGTATGTAAAAAGAGAAAAACATTCAAGATTTTCGATTAATGCGCACTTTGGTTTGACACATTTCCATTTAAAATCCAACAATAACTTCAATTTCAACTATACTTCACATAAAGGACGTTAAGAAAGGAAGCTTAAACCGATATTGTCATATAAGTGATGAACTTCTGGATAAATCAGGTTCATTTTAACTTTTCGGCCTAAAGACAATATTAAAAACTACATAAAAAGAACACGAACCATTAAATTTAGGCAAATCCTCTTTCGAATAAATAATTTATGAATCGTATTTTCCCGAAAATTTATTTATTTATTTTCAAGTGATTAAAAACATTAAAAAAACATGTAAATAAATATCTAACTATACATAGATATATGTTATACGTATTCTAATAGATAAATAATCAATGCAGCTAGCCATTGAAAATATTTAAACGAAACAAGAATAACATATACGGGCGTTTGTAAAGTAAAATCGATTGAATCTACGAATTTATTTTTTCAAGATTAAAAGTTAGCACCAAATTATCAGTAAGTACCAAATTTTGAGAATATTCCTGCTAGTTCGAAAGACTCAGGTGACCGCATATTGGATAACCCTGAACATACAAACCCGTATAGCGCCCTCATTGTTCCTTTCAGAGCCTTAAACATAGTTATGCACAAAAAATGATTCCTAAATGTATACTCACGTCGCTAAGATGGCGATCCTCCCTGGAGCTGCCATTATTATTGGTGCTTCCGTTGTTGTTGGTACTGCTGCTGTTGGGCGTTGATGCCCTGTGAGGATTCGGAGTGTGGGGCTCCGACGGAGAGAGCCTCGAGAGCGGATGTTGCAACGGAGTGCTCCCGTGGGGCGGTTGCCTCGGAAGGTGCGGATGACCAGGTGAAGATGGACCGTTGGCCCTCTGAGCCCCTGCCTCTTCAGCCACCACTGCACTGGGCCCTGCCTCTCCACCAGAAGGAGGAGCCCTTGAACCACCGCCGGAGGAAGGATGCTGGTGGTTGAGATGCGGCGATTGCAGGAGGTGATGAGGAGTGTGGTGCTGGTGATTGAGGAGTGGCCGAAGAGGAGAGCCCGGATGGTGCGGGGACTGTCCCTGCTGCGGCTGCTGATTCTGCTGCTGTTGGGACTGGCTGGTATGGTTCGAATGCACCGAATGTTGATGGTGTAAGTGCATGTTGTGGTGGTTGTGTATAGGAATGAAGCCCTGAAAAGGAAGAAAAGGAGATTTTAATGACCGTCATATAACAACGAGAATAAGAAATTCCCCCTTCCACAAGCCGAAAGGCGGCTTGTAGGGTATTAATGTACTAGGTGACATTTTCAAAATGAATTCTCTGTCCAGGTTTAACTGACAGAGGGAATGTTATAAAATTGCCAAGATTTCTTCGATTCGAATAGGTTTGGAAATTCCACAGAACCTATAAAAGAAATTACAAATTAAGTATATCAACGAAATGTTAAGTTTATGTAACTCAATAACGGGTAAAAAATGTTCACCATGTGGAATTTTACGCAGAATGAAAAAAATTAAAAGGAACTTTCACACTATGGACTTTTTACGCGGATTTCCCAGTATTTGCTCCAGGTAAATTATTTAAAGTAAGAAAGAAAAAGAGTAGAATAAAGGAGTACACGGAGGCAACAGAGGGCTAAGCAAGTCAATCAGCATTGAAAACCTCTGTTGTAATGTTATCAAAAGATAAAACAAAATTATCATGCATTACATACTACGGCTTTGAGAGAGAGTGGGATTTTTTGGACATAGAGAACCGAATGGGTAATGGCCCATTCCGCACATCTCTTTCCATAATCAAGGATACAAATCTCTGTTCCTCCATTCCCCTACCATCCTACAACATCCCAACCATAACAACCTTCACGCACACCAACCCAGCCACGCCCCCCTCCAAAACTTCCACTGTTTATCCCCAACAGGGAGAACCGGCATTTTAACGCCGATTAAAATAATTTCGAGGGAAGGAGTTAAGGGCTTTTTTTCCGCATCCCTCCACTTGGAGAGGCGTTTTTCACGCCTCGCCGCACACTGTTACCCCTTTTCAGTGGGGAGGGGACACAGAAGCCCGTATTTATGTGCCGGCGAGTCGAAATAATGAATCAGTCCGTGTGAGAGAGAGAGAAAAAGGCTTTCCATTGTTATTTTGGAGAGGTTCCGCTGGAGTGTAGGTGATTCGGCGAGTTCCGTGCATGGGATGGAGGGCAGATGGCGGGAGTGGGGGCGGGGAGGAATGGGGCGGGGGCACGGAGGCGTGGTACACGTGTTTGAGCAATGGGCGGGGAGAAGGGTCGTCGTCGTGTGTTCACTTCCTGCCCGGTTGCCTTTCAACTGGTGTGGTCGCGGGGTGTGGGGTAGTTAGTTATGGGTTGTGCGTAGCTGGACGAGGATGGGTAGCTGAAGGAAGAGGTGGTTTTTTGGACGGACAGGAAGGAAGAGGGGGGCAGAGTGATGATGAAAGCGGTGGGAGAGGTACTGGGGGTTGGGTGATGAAGAGTAATGGAACTTTGGTGGGGCTACTATAGTGATAGGAATGACTACTTCGCTCCTTGCTTTCCAAACACTTCCCCCAAAGGCTTATTCACCAAATGGCGGATCATACGCGGGCTGGCCTTGATTACAAGCAACCAGTCGTTATTATTCATTGTATCAGACCCAACGACAAAACAAATTACAATGGTAATACATATGCATTTGCTGGGACCAAAACTGGAGGAAAGTCCTTTTGATTACGCTCAACTCAATGCTACTACTAACTGATTATATTGGAGGATACTTAGATTCCAAGCAAGACTCGCTAATGCTTTTCGCTAACTAAATGTTTCCACTAAGTGGATTAAAACTATGCTACATTTAATTCGGTATACGTGAGCCTAAAAATAAAACTTTAATTTTCGTTTAATTTTATAAACTTCATTATTTTTTGTTTGAAAGTATCGTATGATTCACTGAAATAAACTTGTGAAAGAAGTGACTTTTCTTACGTAAGATCTCGATCTTTAGGAACTTCATATTGGTGACTTCATATAGCCTGTGGCTTCCAAGCTCGAAAATGTTGGTTCTTTGATAACCAAAGAAATTTTTGGAAACACACTCTTTCATACCAGAAAATTTGCACGACATGTCAGCATTATCTTCAAGCAATACCCGAAAAAAATATCACCGAGCACTAGAAAAAGGTTAAGTGATAAGTACGTCTACCAATCCTTCACTATCAGACTGTAAAGCGTAAATTAACCTTCATAAAAATGGTGTGTGTACTCTACAGCTATGCTTCAATAAGGCTTATCTTAAAACGTCGCTAAATGAGTCACCTAGGATAAAAGGATCCCATATTTTTGGGCTTCGAAATACCTCTACGTCTTTCGGATGACACGAAATCGAGGGGCCTGAAACTTCGCACGAGTGTCCCTTATTAAGAAAAGCGGCAGGCAACATTTCGTGAATCGAATATTGGCAACTCATCGAACAGGTGCGTTTCCTAAACCTCTTATAAAGCATATATCATACTCGATGACAGTGGGCTTGCCTTGTAACGAGCACCGGATGTAAAAGAGCCTCGATAAAACATGAAGGGACTGCGTAATTGACAGAGATGGGTAGAGAGAGAAGAGTTGAAATCAGAAAAATGCCATCGAAATTTTCCTTTTATCCTTGAAATTCTACCAAATTTCAACCCAATTCATATCGTTATATTACGTTTAACTGTATCTAGTATATATCTATAACATAACTGATATCTTGAGTGCTCTGTCAAATCAACTACAGAGATTACAAAATGAATTACGTTGATAAAAAATGAATTGACTAGTCGTACCTCAGTGTTTCTTTCTTCTTTCTGGAGATTTGATATAGGAAAATACAACATATTTTCAAACAACTCCCACCTACTCGACTATTTTTGTTTGTTTCCGTAGTAAAAGGATAGCTATAACCGCATGAAGAGTTGGCCCGTGACGAGGGCGGACCGGGGGTCGTTTATGGGAGTTTGAACGATTTGGACCAATCGTTTAAGCTTCCTTGACAAGCAGAAATTTCGTCAAAGGAAAAGTGGAGGAACTTTTACATAACCAATCAACTGTAAATGGAAACAGTAGAGCAATCTAAAAAACGGCGCCCATTAGGAAGGGCTATAGAGGAAAATTGTTCCATTGATCTCGAATAAAATACTTAAATGAATCAATCGAATGTAACAGACATTAATACTCATTTGTATAATTGTTAATCAACCAATTTAACTTTGAATTCCACTGTCATAGTTATTAATTCAATAATAATTCAATCATTTGAATACAATTTTTTGAGTAATTTAAACACAGTATTTCGAGAATATTACGAGAAAAGATCGGGGGAAAAATAATCAAATCATTAAGGAAGCGGATGTTTAAGTTATCCACATAGAAAACTAAAGCTCCCAGAACCTCGCCTGAACGACCCAGCCCTGGGCATCGGTACATAACAGTCCGGCCTCCACCGTAGGTATAAAAGGCAGTAAATGAATACAGAAGTCGTAAGAACCTATTCTGCGACACCCATCGCTTCCACTTTCCGAACGATACCCACATACACCACCTCCATCCGCGGTTGCACTGATACACGAGATGCACGCAATTCCATTAATATCGCAAAACCATTAAAACAGGTTTAGAATTACTAGTCCCCGTTTACGATCCGGCGGCTAATTCGCCCCCGAGGTAAAAGAAATTAAATCCACGCCTATCATGATAATTGTCCACGCATATCCTTTATCCACCGAAATGGACAATGTAATGAGAGCGATCGATGCATAATGAAGCTTTTCGGGGGAACGTTAATTTCCGCCCGCACGCTAAACAATTGCCTGTGCTATCGCGTCACAATCGATACGCATCACTCAAGAGGTAATGACTCGCGCGTTAAATGGATGCGCCCGATAGCCATCGCGATGTGCGGTGGAGAAAAAAGCTACGCGGAAACGATGGCAGGACGCTAATGCGAATGGAAACAAATGGGGTTGATATCCACCCGAGTGACTCCTTGCTATTAATTCACTCGCGCCGACGCAAAAAAAGGCGCGTACGCGTTTAACCACAGAGAGAAAAGTAAGTGGGGGCCTGAAACGTACGAGGAGCTAGAGAAGGTCTAAAGTTTTCGCGAAGAAGAATTTTTTTCGCGCTGATGATCCACCGAAGGCTGGTGGGCGGAATTCCTAGTGGATGATGTTAGATTTCGTATTGAAGCCGAAAGTAAATATCTGCCGAAAAGCGAAAAGAAATTCCACGAAACCCAAGCCGTGTACACGTGGCAAGCACGTAAGATATAGGAGCGGATCTATTAATAGAAATTTACCAAGTCGGGTACGATTTAAAACAATTTCATTATGAAATCATCTTCAATCAACATTTTAAACGCCGTCTTTTCCTGATAAATGTTGTGAATTTATAGTGATCTTGGGAAAACTTCACAATCTGATTTTAATTCAAGCTACTAGTCATCATGGTGAAACTCCTATTACCACAGAGTCACCAAGGGGTGGGTCTATCCCTCCCTTCGCATTCCACCCTTCCAGATGCGCTTATGTTGAGATTTCACCTTTGGCTTAGAAATCAATGGATGTTAATGATTGAATATCGGAAATATTTATGAACAATGCCATCAATTTCGATGGAAAACTCAAAACAGTTTATTGTTCATAGCCATGGTGGTTGGCTGAACTTAGTTGTATTCAAACTGAACTGAACTTAGTTGTATCCAACAGCAACAATGGAAGTCATAACTGGCTATCACTCCTAACGTTTTATATGCTGAATTAAGCCGTACAGTCATATTCATATCTAACAATTAATTATAACTTTGTTATAATAAGGAAAGGGATTTTACGGTAATTGCACGAGAAGCCGTGACCCTCTGAATACCCAATCCAAAACCCAATCGGAGATGAAAAAGTTTTAATTCATTGGGACTTGAAATTATGGCTCTCACCAACAGATCTCTCATCAGCAAAGAAATTAAACAAGGTTCGAGTTCCAGTCACTTTAAGTGAGTTCCTCAGCACTATCATTAATCCAATCATTAATTTAAAAGTTAGAAATCCACACAGTTACGGCAGAAATGACCTCTCTATGCAGTTCCTTTGAAACCATCCACACAAAAAACGCCACGAGACTTACATAAACAAACTTAGCTGTAGACAAAAAGATTGAGATCCAGCTTTCTCAAAACATAAAACCCCAAAAAACTCGCCGACACTTCCATTTCAGCACCCTGCAGTCAAAAAAAAAGGGGACCCTACAACAACTCACACCACTGCTAACGAGAAATCTCGAGAAAATTAAATTCTGCCACAAAAAAATAAAAACCTACGGAAAAGCGTGCGGAAGAGAAACTCCAAAAGAGAGAAAAAGAAGATGGCAGAAGAGGCGAGAGGTGGGCGAGGGCTAAGCAGCGGGTGGTGTAGCCGTCGTCGCAGCGAAAAAGGGTAAGCCCGAACAACGGTGGACGTGATGTGCGGCGAGGGTGGGCAACTGACACGGTGGCGTGAGTCGAGATTAATGAGAGGGGAAGGGGCAGAGCGGGGGACAGGAAAGGGCGGGACGAGCGAGGAAAGTAAAAAAGGAAGAGGGGTCTGAAAAGAGAGGATGAAAGGTCTAAATGCTGGGCGGGGAGTCCAATTTCATTAGGGCTTTATAGAGGGCAATAATTAGATTCGTGAGGCATCTCCTATTCCAACCTATCCTTCCTTTGTTCCCTGTCCTGAGGGGATTTGGTGAGAAGCGGGGAAAGAGGGAAAATTGAATTGAATTGAAAAACTTCCGAAGAGAGGAGGGCAAAATTTACGAAAGAGCAGGATGTGGCAAGGAAAGAGAGAATAGAGAAATGGGAAGCGATGGATGAATAAACGGATATAGATGAAAGAACTTTGGGGTTAGAGAGGTCTCTATTGCGTTTAGGCTTTCTAAGTAGGCTCTATTATGTTCTTGGAGGAAGTTCCTACCTCTACTTAGATCACGACATTCAACAGTGCAGGAAAATTATCTTGATAAGAGAGAGATAGAGGATAAAAGTGCAAAATTACGTAATGAAGTAAAGGGTCGTAGACAGAGGGCTTAAATTAACTCAGAGCCTTAACTATCAGACTCTACACACAACATGTTTTCTCTTAAAGAATGTGACATCGCAAGAATAACTCTCTTCATTGAGAGATATGTATTCCTAGAAAGAGGTGGTTTGTCACAGAAGAAGTACATTTGTAATAAAGAAATGATTTCCTCAATTAAATATATATGCCGTAGCTTTCCAATTAAGAATTATACATCATGCATCTATGCAGAAAATTTAGGCAAAATTAAAGGAAAACTATGAATAGTAAAAATAAACCAAATATAAGAAAACATAAAAACCACCCAGTTGTAGAAAAGGAAAGACCCCAGGAAAGGATATATGGTTTCAACTAGCAGCTTATTTCCATGGAAACACTAACTCTTGTAAGAGTCACCTCGCAAATTAGATGGAAATTCATAGAAAGAAGAAGGACGATGGGTCAAGTACCTACGCCCACCTATATTTCCTTGCGACTCATCCCCATTGACGGGGATGCGACCCATCCCCCTCCCGTGCTGCCATTCGAAAGTGACCCCCGGAAACAACCTACCGACACAACACTAGAAATTACGCCGTTTAACACGAAAAGGCAACAACCATAGGCCACCAAAAAAACAGGCGGAAACTCGGACACCTGGTGAAATGTCCCCCTCTGGCGGCGCCGTGGCCAAATATCCCCTCTCGGAAAACACCCACGCACGTCTTCGAACACGCCATCTCCTTCTATGCGTAACCCACGATAATCCCGCACCCCACTTCCCAATGGCCATTCCCTCTCGAAAACGCTCTCTGCATGCAGAAACGTCCAGAGCGAACTCAACTGATTTCCGGCAGATATGTTTCCGGCCACGAGGGAATGAGAACCGAGCAATTACGTCGAGATTTTTTTTATATATTTTGGGGGCGAGGTGAAGGATTGGAAAATAACGAGCATCGGAGGGACGCAAAAGGAATGAAAAACAGTAGAGATGGAAGATTCGGTGAATTTGATTTCAGAGAAAGACAGAGATGTAGGGTGATAATTTTGTCTACCAACTAAGCGGAATATAGAAGCCGTAAGGAAAATTAAGAATAACGTAATATAAAAATAAATAATTGGGCATATGGGATTGTTTAAAATGGATTGGATTTACTTTCTAAATACCATACAGGTTCATCAAGTACGTTCATGTCAATATAAACAATATATCTAAAGCAATAAAACAAAATTACTTTATATTTGATCGTTTTCGGGAAATTTTTCGAATTTCACAGAAGGTATTTTTTTTTCATCTCCGCAATCATTGAGAGGGATTAGAGCTTATTTTAAACACTTGAGATCATCGTTATCAGCATTAAGCTCATTTCACACACATTAAAAAAAGAAAACGCTTGTTGTAAGATTCCAAATGAAAAATTATAATTCAATACCACGAGATAATCAACCATGTCACTGCTGAGCAGTCGATTGTAAATATCATCAACATTCAAAATGAGAGTTAATCAGCATCCGATTATTTCGTACCCAAACCATACCTACAAAATTTAATACAGAGAAGCACCAAATCACCGCCGAAATCTGCCTAAGGACAAATAAAGCAGGAAACATCTACCCATAAATCAACCATCGCAATCATCCCCACCTCCGCAGGAAAAATCAACACCCGCCGAATAGACCACACTCACTTCCCCATCTCTAAATACAAACCAAGAACCGATGTTTTCTACCTCCCGCTAATTTATGAAATCCCGACCCTATTCCACCCAATAAAAAAACGGAGAAAAGAAAGCGGCTCAAAACGAATAACTCGTGTTAGCGGATATTCAGGAGGGGATCCCGTGGGCGTCTGGAGGAAATGGTGGGTGGTTAAACTCAAAGGAGAGTCTGTTCTCTTTTAGGATACCCAATAAATTCCGCCACTCAACCTGTCTGCTCCGGAGCCATCCCACCGCCCGATTGCCTCCCTCTTCGCCCAGATGGGATACAGAGAACCTGTTTCCCCTCCTCCTTCACTCTAAGGGTTGAGGGCGGGCTCTTTATATTCCCTCTCTTCAGCGTCTCCCAGACAACCGCCGTTGTCACACTCCATTATTGACGCTGACCTATCTTTCTTTCCTCGTTCTTTGGTAGCCAGAGATTTTTTCCCTCTCCCAACCCTTTCGGCGATAGCCTCATCCCACTCCCATCTCAAGTTTATCTCTCATTAATCCCGTAAGATGTTTCCTGGTTAACCCAAGATGAAGGTGATTACAACGGTTTTATCGCCAGTGAATTTCCAATCTGTAGGAAATTAGGGAGTCGTTTTTTGGTAGAATCGACTTCCTTAGTCAAATAAAATTGATAGATATGATGATCACAGAGCAATCGAAACAGAACTGGACGAATCAAAATAAGAGAACCTGAACACTTTAATACTTTTCTTGAGGGGATTAATAATAAAATTTCCCTATCTCTTCTCCTCGAAGAAGATCTTGACTAAAAGAAGGCTAAGATCGTTACAAAAAAATTTGATATACGTAACTCAGGAAACGTAAGGAAACAGTCGCTAACACCTCAATTCTTGAGGAGGCTCATTAAAGCGAAATAATTTAATACACATTATTAATGGAAATATGGCAGGATAGCTGAAAATTTTACCCCATTTATCACTACTTTCTCCCACAAGTCATTAACTTAACTGATTAGAATACCGAGCAGAAAATCACCTCACTAAAAAAATAACCTTTTAATTAAACTTGCCGTTTACGTCATTTCTATCAGCTCAAGATTCGCATAATGTGCCAAACGATCATTCCAATCTGATTATAAAACATTTGAAAAAGACAACCGACGTTTTTTTATTAATCAAGTTATAAGTGGCACATCTTGGTAAGAACTTATCCCTAGCCAAAGGTTCAAGCGCCCCAAGATTTTCCTACTTGACGTCCTTTCATCTATTTCTTGACAGCTTATCCCGCCCTTTTAAAATATCAGAATAAATTGTAAATACAAGCGAATCTCTAATTTTAACGCGTTACTATCCTCACCACAAACCACTAAAGCTGGATCAGCTGAAACACATCATTCACTGCGATAACAAAGAAGGAAGCATTCATACCAAATAACACCGTTTCTCTACATGTAAATTCACAATGGGCCACAGTTAACAAAGAGTAATTTTCCGAAAGAAATGACGTCCCTTAACCACCTCCCCATTATACACAAATTAAAGACGTCGAGTGGCACCTCTGTTTGATCTTAGTAGGTAGGCGACTCCTAAAAAGACCTCCCGCCAAACCCTCTCCTTTTCGAAACACGTTAACATTCATAACGATTCCATGAATCACAAACGATATCCAGACTCGCTCGCGAAGGGACACCCACGCAATTTGAATCTCATCTTCACGATACCACTCCCCTCTGCCGGTAAGCGAGGGAAACCGGTAGTTCTGCGACGTCGCTAAAGCGCCCCCGGCAGCTACGAAAATGACTTTGCCATGCAAATTAATTCGCCCGACATAGGCTCGCTGCCAAATAACGTTTTCCATGCAAATTGATTCGTAAAGCGCGTTAGCAAATTGGGGCGACGCCCCGCGGGGAGGGCCGAAAGGTAGCGGGGCCCCAAAAAAGGAAGGGTGCGCCCAACTTTGAGGAGAGCGATTGCATCATTGGGTTAGAGGAGAGCCTTGGAGAAGAGTTGATCTCGTTAGTGAATTATGCGAGAGGATGATGAGGCGATGATTCCGAGGATGGCGGCGCGGAATACCGGAAATCCGGTTAAGTCTTGCGGGTCGTCGACGGGATGTGGTCGCAGCGTGATGATTCGAGAGAGAATAATGACTTATGTTAGTACCGTGACCACCGAAGGAATCGACGGAATTATAGGAGCTCGCTTGCCCGAGGATTTAGCAGAAGTTAGCACTTGACATCTACAGGGATTCGATATTTATAAGCTTTACTTTCACAGAAGGAAGCCTTCGCGTACTAATAAGAGATGTTAATTGTTAATGAAACGAAGCAGAATTTTGATTAGGTTTTGGGAATAATGTATTTAGCAGGGATCCTGAAACAATATCTAGATTAACGGATGATTATTCATTTGTTTTCGGAATAGGTTGAAAGAAAAAATATTCCTTGTTTACATTTATTTCAGTTTTGCTTGGCTGTTATAATAAGATAGCAATTGATACACGAATGATTATGATTTAGGACATGTATTCTGGTCACTCACTATTGAAGGACTCACTGTTGGAAGGAGTTCGTCATCAAGAAGGGAAGAAAGAAGACATTTCAAGTAGGTACTTGTGAACAGGAGCTTACCGAAATGCAGAAAACTAAGGTCTATTCTATGCTAAAACTAATCTGTTTTATGCTAATGTATGGAAGCTCTTCACGATCATAAACAGGGCCTGCTATGTGCAATAAGCGAAGGAAGCAAGGCATTCAATTTCCTGGAGCATCCAGGACTATCATTTCATTGGAAATGAAAACAAAAATGTTTTCTAAGATGAAACTAGGAATACCTCTCCGGAAATACGACCAAATAATGTCGTTTTGGAATGAATAAAATAGCTCAAAAGACACTGGCTACATTTTACACACTCGTACTATAAAATACATTGACAAATTATTGTTATTATTTTTACTATTCCAGATTAGATCAAGTATTCCAAAAAGAGAAAATGACACTATGAGCATATCACTTGATCGCTCTCATCTCTACACTGCACGATGGAGAATCCGCTATATTCTTGGCGAAGGTATTCAGCAAAATACAGTGAAACTACGATAGAGAATAATATCAACAACAACGAAAGGATGAACATGATATTGTCTTTTATTAGCATAACCATCGGGTCACATCCTCCCTACACATCCCTAGCTAGAGCGAAACATCTACCCTCGTAACACCACAAAGAAAATCTCCTTTCAGGCATAAATAAGCCATCAAGGGGTTTCCCTCAAAAAATATGCCGAATGATCCATCAATAAGCGCGATCGGTCACGAACAATGAGGCGGACTCCAGCTCGTGCCGCTCTTAACAATCAGACTCCCGCCCAGCCGCTTGCGTCATCAGCACGTGCACAACTTGAGCGGAAGCCCGTCGCAGACTGAGTCGACACCTGGCGGCTCACACCCTCAACCGCCACGACCGCCCTCCCCTCCCCTACCACACCCACTCGCTCCAACACAGTCCCGACATCTAGCGGGGAAATCCTACACCACCACCTCACGCACGTTCCATCGAAGGAGAAAAGAAGAAGATCTCCCCGCGTTCGCCGCTTTCGCAGACACAACAGCGGCGGAAGGACGGTAATCTTCTAACGCGTGCCTCAAAGACCAGCAGACAGCTTTTAAAAAGAGAGAAGTGTGGGAGAAAAAAGGGAGGCTCTTTGGAGGAGAGTTTGAACATCTGAAGAGCGAGATGCGCGCCTTTTTCGTCGTTTTTTCCACTTTCCCTCTCGACTCCTGCCATCGTGAGAGTGTGTCCGAAACAAAAGTGCCCATTCATTCGGGCGGCCGACTTCAGAAGTGGGAGTGTTTTTCGAGGGTCCGACGACGCCAGTGGGGGAGGGAGGAGGGAAAAAACAAATGACTGTGCTGCTCCGACCATTCCCACGGATTTCCGACCCACGGCGCATTCCGTTCCGACCACGCAATCGATCAGAATAAGGACGTTGGAGCTCGCGAAAGAGGACCGTGATAAAGGTGTGCCTCGGATTAAGTTGTTCACGCTCTTTTCCTTTCGCATTACCTCTTCAGAATTGCAAAGTTTTTATGAGCGATGTAAAAGGAAGACGAGAGAGGAAGATAAAGGACCTGTTACTCGGAGTAACTACATGTACAAGTCGTTTACATAGTGAGAAAAGAACACTTCGCTATAAAGGTTCATGTTGTGAAACTGAGTAGCGTATTCAGATGACGTTCTGCGTGGAGCATGAGAACTTCGTTTTCGGATGTACGTAAATTGGAAATGAGTACGAAGTATACTAACATAATAAATGTTGTTTTTCTATGCATGAAAAATGGAATTTATATCAAATTATTACAAGAGTTACGGTGTGTACAGGAGAACTAAGCTAGCTTTCCATTTAAAAACTTGATGGGAGATATCTTCATATCCATATTTTTAAACTGTTACAGGCAGAGGTAGTTTTAATCAGGGGCACTAGGCGTTAGCTGAGGGCCTCTGATAATGTAAATCTGCCTTTGGTCTCTGGTGAACGTGAATCGCCCTTCGCCTTACCGAATGATCCCAAAGAGAAAAAGAAGAATGCCTTGCTCGAAAAGATGCTCTGTATCGATATTTTGAGCGGTATATTACTCTATAAACTTGAAAACTAAACCTTCACGAATCAACAATTTGGTGTAGACTTAAATGCTGTTTACTTTGACTTCAGAAATGAGATAATGATATAAGTGTATGCTAGTTCTAACTTACTACCAACTTAAACTGCAACATGAGAAGTTTAGAAGCATACATTCGAGAAATTTTTAGTTAGCAATTACGCTAGTGAAAGAGATAAATAGCGAAACCTCAACTTGTATCACATGAAACTATCACTGGGGAAATCAGTCTTCACTGAAATTATTTTTAATTTACTTTATTATAAGGTTGACGTTATGCATTGGGGCTAAGCGGTGCACTAACTGACTTTATCCACAAATAGCATTCTGGTACAGTTAAAAAAACAAGGAAAAAATTAGTTCACTCCTAATCCTGCGTAGTGCCCTCATTTCCTTTCCATAGCTCTAGGTAGCTAACGGTAGTGAAGTTGAAGGCCCAACCTACTCTAAAGCCGATGACTTTACAGAAATACGTGGTAGTACACATATACTAGAATTAGAAAAATTATATTCAGAATTGGCGAAAGATGGTGATAAATCTTTACGGAAGTTCCTTGCCCGTGGATGGGTAAATTGAAGGTCGGAAAACTTGAAAATGAATGTTTCCTTATTCAACTCTTAACGAACTATTTCATCTACACATCTGTATTAAAAATTGAGAATTATGGAATAACTTTTGCTCTTGTTTGTACCCCCCAGGGGCTACCAAAGCTAAGAACATTCCAGAACGACCAGCGAACCAAATAGCCGGTCGGTGTGCAACCATAAGGCCACCGACCCGTCGCCGTGGGAGAAGTAAGGCCTATCTACAGATCACAACACGGCGAGCATTTCCGTTCAAACGGGTCGTGACATCGCTTTCTACTCGATTCATCCCCTCTCGAAAAAATCCGAGAGCTTTAATATGCGATACTTTGACGAGATTAAACCCGTGTTTTACACTATCGGCAATTTGAACTTAATGAGACTGTNAGGACATAGTTTATCATTGGTGTCGTACGAAGGTTTGTTAACCGATTAAAATCTAAGACATAAAAGCACCGCTCCTTGAAAAGATACTCGAGTTCCAAAGATTGAGTCCATATCTACGACGCGACTATTCGAGTGCCTACTAACGATAAGGCCTTGTTCAATATAACAGTTAGGTTACTGTTATCTTTCCGTTTTTTCTCTTCTTACGGAGTTTCCTTTGAAACATTTTCCTGATCCAAATTCTTCCTTCCTTAAAAATAGGTAATTAATCCTAATTACAGCCTCATCCTGTCCACCACTGTTGATGAAATCACCAAGTTGTTGGTGGAATTATAAACGGGTTGATCAAATTAGATCCCTTACTCAAGCAAGGAATAAAGGCTCATAGGAGACGCGGTGATTATCGATGAATGCCAAAAGCTGGAAAAATGCAAGTGAACGCGAGCACTCCATCAACTTTTGGGCACGCAATTTCCAAAACCACGTCGGCAGCAAATTTACAACTGTAAATCTGCAACTGCGAAATGATTTATACAGTGGGCGTCAGAAACGAATTCTCAAGTTCGTAACATTTTTCGAAATCCCGAAGACCGGCTCTGGAAAACAAACGTCCGCAATGGCAAAAATCACCCAAATGAAATATTTCCGCAGACAATTCAAATCGTGTAATAAAGAACACCTATCCCTACGTGTGTACCTTGTAAAGGATGTAGTAGATAGATGAATAAATCTCCCTGCCACGAGCCATTGGCGGCTTGCAGGATTTAAATGTAAATGTTAAATGTAAATACTCAACGAAACTACCGAGATATTCCCTCTTAGTATAATTTAAACCATTGTTCTTTTCTGATAATAACTACCCGGATAGTATTCATCTCAGAGACCGGTTGCGTCCTCAAACCCTCCACCATTGCCTTCCAAAAGCCCTAAGGAGGGAATGAGACAAAAACTAGGCTAGAAAAAACTAGATAAGGAAAGAGGTATAATAGTATGCACTTTCCTTTCTCACTAAGAATGATATAAGTAAATAAAGGCAAAGCGTAAGTGCACGAAGACCCCATGAAGAACAATCTTCACAGTTTTAAATAAGGAGATAACAAAATGAATGCCATTATCAAGCAAAACTCACTTTGCACATAATAATAGTCACGAAAAAGGGTTAAAAAATTGATTTTTCAACCCTATACCAGTAAAAATCCAAATATTCCAAATAGGCTACCTCTAAAGAATAGAAATAACATGGAAGGGTAATAAATTATAAGTGGAGGGCACCAAAAATCGACAGTGCCCTAAACAATCTTAATCCTTCAAAGCCAATTTAACATCGACAAAATGCCAATTACGTGTATTTTGTTAGTTAGACACTAACAATAAATCAAATATGGTGTTCGTTCTCGTAAGAATCACCCTNTCAGTTCCGATCGGCTCTTTGAGAGCTATCAATTGCTCCACGCGTTTTTCCCCTCTCGACCTTCGAACTCGTGTTGCGACGACGAGGAATTAATTAGGTTTCCCGATCCCCTTCCCGAGGATTAAGATGCATCTTCGCTCCTTCGCCTGCCAGCGATGTCACCGATTTGGTAAACAAGAATTACAAACGTCTGCTTTCCCGCCGCAGTGAGGAGAAGGGATAGGAAAATAAGCTATCCAACGGAGTAGAATTTATGCAAGAAATGATGAACTCATGGGACGCGGTATTTCAATTTACCGATTCCTAATTACGGGTAACAAAACGTTTAGGACGCCAGTAAATGGCTCGCTCTGCTTGTAACTGATATTAATGCGTGATTAATTACTATTATATAGGTAACAAAGGAAAACGGGTATGGGTGACTTTGCGCAAGATGGTGCGCACCCAGGAAGAATACCAAGGAAGAATGGACTTGAAAAAAGGCTGACGGGACNTTCCATAGCTCTAGGTAGCTAACGGTGGTGAAGTTGCAGGCCCAACCTACTCTAAAGCCGATGACTTTACAGAAATACGTGGTAGTACACATATACTAGAATTAGAAAAATTATATTCAGAATTGGCGAAAGATGGTGATAAATCTTTACGGAAGTTCCTTGCCCGTGGATGGGTAAATTGAAGGTCGGAAAACTTGAAAATGAATGTTTCCTTATTCAACTCTTAACGAACTATTTCATCTACACATCTGTATTAAAAATTGAGAATTATGGAATAACTTTTGCTCTTGTTTGTACCCCCCAGGGGCTACCAAAGCTAAGAACATTCCAGAACGACCAGCGAACCAAATAGCCGGTCGGTGGGCAACCATAAGGCCACCGACCCGTCGCCGTGGGAGAAGTAAGGCCTATCTACAGATCACAACACGGCGAGCATTTCCGTTCAAACGGGTCGTGACATCGCTTTCTACTCGATTCATCCCCTCTCGAAAAAATCCGAGAGCTTTAATATGCGATACTTTGACGAGATTAAACCCGTGTTTTACACTATCGGCAATTTGAACTTAATGAGACTGTTTGGATTTCAGGAATCAGTTCCGATCGGCTCTTTGAGAGCTATCAATTGCTCCACGCGTTTTTCCCCTCTCGACCTTCGAACTCGTGTTGCGACGACGAGGAATTAATTAGGTTTCCCGATCCCCTTCCCGAGGATTAAGATGCATCTTCGCTCCTTCGCCTGCCAGCGAATTTAACATCGACAAAATGCCAATTACGTGTATTTTGTTAGTTAGACACTAACAATAAATCAAATATGGTGTTCGTTCTCGTAAGAATCACCCTAAACAGATCCAGTGAATGATACCCATCCTTCTAAAAGTCAAAATCTTGTCGCATTCGGGGCAAAGAACACTTAATAAAAAGAACCCTTAATCCCACCTGCGATTATCTTACCCGATCTACAAATTCCTGTTAAAGACGCCAGATTACGAAAGAGCTCCTGAACAAAGTATGAGAAATTCTCCATCCGATGGCGTCAAGTAGATAACGATAAGATCAACATATAAGAAACATCCTAATTGAACGATCTCTCGATAAAAGTCCCATTAAAAGTCACGACAGGTGCCAAACCCGGGGAGGGATTGAATTGCATTGGGTGAGACGCGGAAGAAAAACCTTTCCCGGCCAAATAAAAATGAACTTCCTTCTCTTACCTGCTGTTGACCCGTGTCCGGAGGCCTCGGCTTGCCCCCGATGCTTTCGGGCGAGCCTCCGCCACCGCCGTTTCCACCTCCGCCGTTGTTTTCTTCCACCGCCCCCGGGATAGGGGTGCCCGACGGAGAACATGTTGAGTTGTTCAACTTCTGATTTTTGGCGCCCTTGTCGTTATGCTTCACCACGCTCTGGAAACATTAAAGGGAACATTCCGTCAGTTTTATTCTACTCTTAAACCGAAAAAATGGTCCACACTCTCCACCTTACATCCAATGTTATAATCTTTCATGATAGCCATATATAGAAAATATATCCAAGATGTTTTAGGGAATATTTTTTATCAAGTTTTTACGACTGGAATTCTGTTCGAAATTCTACGAAACAAACCACTATATAATTTTTATGATACTTTTCATGTAAGAGGAATTATTTTTTAAATAGGTCGATCTACGTACAATTTTTTACATAATTTTCAAGAAAATACAGTATTATTTATTCATCAGACGATAAACTAGGAAGAAAAAAAGATACAAGCTAGGATCAGTAGCTTAAAAGTGATTTTTTTCTACAAACGTATACGATAGTAATCAGCAAGGGAAATACAGATAAACGCATGCATCCCTGCCAGATACTGAAAAGCAGTTTTGGGATGCTGTTGTCATTATAAGAACTACTGGCATCATTAAAAACAATTATATAAAGATAATGATAAGCCCTACACCACGAAGCATATTGGTAGCTCTCGGCGAATTATAGCATATCACCAGACTGTATACCTTTACTAATTCATGAATGCATTCGTCCAAGACTTCCCACGCTCTATAAGGGGTTTAATTAGAATATTATATGAACATTTCTTCGCTCCGACCGACAATCCGCGCATCGAAACCAATTTGTAGCGAAACCCACCAACGCGCTAAACAAATCCAAAGACGACGAAAGAGAGAATGAAACAAAGCGACGCACACCAACTTGCTAATTTAGAGAGGCGCTGAACGTTCCGCAAACAAATCGGAGAAAATAAAAAATCGCGAACGACGAACGCACTTGCAAAAAACGGAAAAATACACGAGCAACTTTTAATTGCTGCGTCAGTCTGAGCGGGATTGATTCCTCCCGACGCAAAATACGAGAATCGACAAAAAACGCCGAGCGACGAAAACGAAAGAAAGCGCGACCGTAAAAAAACAAGCGAGAGGCGAAACGAAACTTCCCGCCGAGAGCAGGGCTTATGGCACTCGAAACAAATCTCGGACGGAGGGAAAAAGGGAAAATGCGATGGAGAGAAGATAGAGGGAGGAAAATTAAGCTCGGAAGCGGAGAGAGAGAATAAAACAACTCGGGGACTCGAGGAAAAATATCGGAGATTCTGTGAAAAAGAGGACTAGAAAGACAGAGAGGGGAACTAAATCGCCCCGGGCAGCGGGAAAGATATGACTGAGATCAATTTTTAAGCACGCACAAAGATTCCCTACAAAGATCCAGAAGGACAAAAAGTCCCCGGTGGAAATCCCAAGGAGGAAAGAGATGGGAGGAGAAATTCTCGGCAGAAGAAGAGAAGACCCGTACAGAAATCAACAACTGAAATCTAAGATTCCTCTGTCTATAGTTTCTACACCTTTCGTTCTTCCAAAGAAAACTCATGCATTAGCTAAAACTCTTCGATAAGTCGGTAAATTACAGCCTAAATTCTGGCAAGCGAAGAGAAAATGGGAATAAAGAGAATTTTAATTTAGCAGTAACGAATCTTCCGCGAACTAAATTATTTCTAAAAATTAACACTATTTATGGTGTAAAATTACATGCTAATGCTCTATCCGGAAATTGTGCGGTGCACTGGTCGACACGGAACACCATGGTCTTCTCTGCGGCAAGTGCCCCAGTGTGTCGAGAGACATCCGTTGGTAAGCACTTGTCAAACTAATGAAATTTTGCGAGGCCCTCATGACCAGATAATTGGATGAAATATTACTTATGAGTTTATGAAACGTAAAGTACAGTTTTATTTCCCACAAATACCTTTAATGCGAAAAAGAAGTTCCTGAGGTTGATAAATACTGTAATATCTGACATTTTCACACCTGGCCAACTGGCTTGAGAAGCTCAAGCGTTGACGAAAAACAGCATAGATCCAAAGTACTTCGTAAAGCTACAACAGACAAATCGAAAAGCAGTCTACGTTTCTTTGACATAACTCTATCTCCTTGTGAAGGACATAGTTTATCATTGGTGTCGTACGAAGGTTTGTTAACCGATTAAAATCTAAGACATAAAAGCACCGCTCCTTGAAAAGATACTCGAGTTCCAAAGATTGAGTCCATATCTACGACGCGACTATTCGAGTGCCTACTAACGATAAGGCCTTGTTCAATATAACAGTTAGGTTACTGTTATCTTTCCGTTTTTTCTCTTCTTACGGAGTTTCCTTTGAAACATTTTCCTGATCCAAATTCTTCCTTCCTTAAAAATAGGTAATTAATCCTAATTACAGCCTCATCCTGTCCACCACTGTTGATGAAATCACCAAGTTGTTGGTGGAATTATAAACGGGTTGCTCAAATTAGATCCCTTACTCAAGCAAGGAATAAAGGCTCATAGGAGACGCGGTGATTATCGATGAATGCCAAAAGCTGGAAAAATGCAAGTGAACGCGAGCACTCCATCAACTTTTGGGCACGCAATTTCCAAAACCACGTCGGCAGCAAATTTACAACTGTAAATCTGCAACTGCGAAATGATTTATACAGTGGGCGTCAGAAACGAATTCTCAAGTTCGTAACATTTTTCGAAATCCCGAAGACCGGCTCTGGAAAACAAACGTCCGCAATGGCAAAAATCACCCAAATGAAATATTTCCGCAGACAATTCAAATCGTGTAATAAAGAACACCTATCCCTACGTGTGTACCTTGTAAAGCAATTATTCCGGACAACGTGGGACAGCAGCCAACTAAACGTTATGCGCAGTATGACGCCGCATGAGAGGGAAGGAATACGAAAAGCGCATGAAATGCGGTATGATGCATGTACAAACATTTCGCCGCGAAATATGCATGGAGTACTTCGCTCTCATCTCTTTCATTAATCAAAACTCCACGCCATTATTCCGGAACACGCGACGATATTTTCTGCTCGGATTCACACTTTAACACGGGGACATGCAGTGTTTGCCATGGAAATTCTTCCATTCCTTCATAAGCAAAACATTCGGTAGGAACCCAACTGCAACCGCAAATTAATTCTTCCCTTTAACCAAAAGTACCTCCCAAATTGGAAAGGAAAACCCTTCACCGGAACCAGAATTATTAACGCCATTCATTTGTAATGTGATACTAAGGCAGGAGAACATTTTTATGTTGATTATAACTACTCCTAGACCCGAGTAGGTAGGACTACAACATACTTTCCTATACAACACTGAAGCACTAATTTTTAGAAGGAAGCTCTAGAAAAATTCTTTAGCATAAGACTTGAGAGCCTTGAAAAACAATAAAGATTAGAAAATGTATTTCAACTATGTACTTGCAGATTTAAATAAAAGCATCTGAACCCAAAATATGGATGGACAAGAGAACATATGATTCATCCTAATTTTATTAAGTCCAAAAAAAATTATAATCCTGAAATAACGGTGCATGTATTGATTACAATTATTACTCAAAACTAAAAATTTTTAATTGATGAATTTAGTTATAAAAACAAGTACATGAGGGTAACGTCTACAAAATTGCTTTTAAAGAGAAAAGGAAAGGAAATTGTCTACGAAAACTCAACAAAATACAGCATTTTTCACAGCAGTAGCTATAATATAATATTCATATACCTAATACATTCGTCAATAAAATTTACCTCGAACATTTCTATTGCATTACATTTAATTCTATGATTGAAATGACTTCGTATGAACATAAGAAAATTATCAAGAAAGACTTGTGCCTTGTAACGTAACTGAATGACACCAAATCATGCTAATCATAAATTCCAGCATAATCAAGAACACGATTAAATGTATGCTATCCGATTAGAATTAGAAAAAACTTTTTCCCAAGCTTTCCTTAGGACGTACTTTTCAAACTATAAGGTCCTGTCGACCGCCGCGCTTCCAAACGTACTACGGAGAAAAGCGTTAACTAATTGGAGACGACCCACCGACGACGACTATCGGATAATGATAACAGATAAAAACGTCATTAACGATGGCTACCGTTAACAGAATTATTACCGTCTTCCGCCCGTAATTGGCGTGGGAGGAGAAAGGAACGGAGGCGTACAATCAGATCGAAGCTTTTTTTCCCAGTATATTCACCTCCTGCGATCGCAGAGACCTTCTCGCTTGGCGGCGGGAGGTGGAAATAACGAAAAAAAGCCTGAAAAGACGGCGCGCGAGGATCAAGTTCTCCGAGATATCTTCTGAGTGGAAGACTTGATTGGCGTGAAGGAGACAGAAGTTCGCAGAAGCGAAAAGAGAGGATGAGGGAGATGTGCAATACGGCAATAACATCGTGCGTCTGGCGCAGTTCTTTTGTTTGGCTTCGTGGAAAACAGCTTGGAATCGAATAAATACGCGAATCGATTCTGTCCGACGAACTCAATAAATTTTTCGTCCGAGTCGAAAAAATCGGAATAAAATGGGGAGTGAGGGAATCGAATGCTGCGGGTTTTTTCCACAACCTCGAACAAGATTCAATAACGAGAGAGGAGATTTAAAATATTTCCGAGAGCAAACGATATCCAGGGTCGACTGATTAAATTATAGTCCCAATAAAATACGGCGCTTTTATTTCCATCAAGGATTATTTTTCGTGATTACTCTCAAACAAACGTTGCTATTCGGCAAATGCGTTCGCGGTTTAAAAAAAATTAAGTTAATAATGTTCTCAAATATTTCTTTTCACTTAGTGACATTTGTGTGAATTTATACTTAAATTTTAATATATCTATGATATTTGGGAATGTGTCATTTTGATGTAGGTGTAATTGTAATGCAATTTATTCCAAAAAATGCTACATTTGACACACATTTTCACGTTTCATTTCACGATTTGTACGTTTCCACTCAATGAGACCTTACAGTCACTTTCTTATTACAAAAGTAATATATTATTTAAAAGTAAGATTCGACAAACAAATTTTAAAGTTAATTATTTTAGTGATTGAGAGAATGGTAAAAATAAGCTAAATAAATATGAACGTTAGTGAGCTCGTATTGGTTTTGCTAACAAGTACGAACCTCTTTTAAGCACCGAGCAAAATTTTTTCTCTATACTTTAACGAGGTAATATTTCCTGTAATACCAGATTTCTAATAGATAAATCCGCTCCTACAACATATTTTTGTAACGTAATCTGCCTAAAATTACTACTCGAGAAAAGTAAATACTTCAACTTGGAAAGGAGCCTCTGTGAAAGAGGAAAGAATAAACAAAATGAAAAAAACTAGTATGCGATACTTTGAAGGATCTTCTTCTACGTCAAAACCCGTAACCAAGGAGACAGACGGTATCCTAGCAACATCCAACGCAAGGGTCTAGAGGAGGCAGAAAATAGACCAAAAGCGAAAGGAGAGAAAATAGATAACGAGACCTTCACCCTCCCTCGACGACGAAACATAGTGTCCTGTTTCAGAGGGAAAATAAAATACTTATAGGAGATTTTCCGCAAGAAAAATATAAATTAAAGAGTGAAAAATTTAGAGGCGAACAACAAAGAATAAATATAAAACTGATTGACATTTAAAATATCCTCTCACTAGAAATGGCTTGGTTAAAAATTTATACAATTGATCAACGTCTGTGGATTTCTACATGACGTTAAATAGCACATTCCTATAATTCGACGACAATTTTTTTCTGAAATATTATAATTTTTTCTATCAGAAAGTAAATTTTATTCTCAAATAATCTTTTAAACAACATAAAGGGTGGTGTTGCACTCATCACCTGCTCATGCCTTATACTTGTGTACGGCATTCACGACAGAAAAAAAATCCCCCAAATGTATAAATCGTCCTCAAATAACCAGGGAACTAGTCTCACTGATTAAATGCACACAGCATTTATTTTTATACATAATGGAATAACAAAACTTTAATTGAACAATTTTCTGAGACCTAAAAACGTAGATAAAAGAAAAAACACTATCCCAGGCGCCTGAATTTCCGCAGTAAATTAAAACAAATGAAAAGAATTCCATTGGGGTGTCAGGTAAGAGCCGATTTCCTTCAGCTGAAAAGTTAGCAAAATGGTTTCGCTTCTCATCTAATAGTAATAAGATTAGACAGTCGTTCATTATTGCTGGCAACTAGATCATTACCTTAAAATTCATTCAAAGTGTGAAAGGCAATTATGTACTGAAAAACAAGATCCTTCTATCGAATACAAGACCTCTGAAACGGGTCTCAAATCAACTTCCACTACAATCACTACAAGATGCAAACAGACTTGGAACATCGAAGAGAACATCTCCATGGCAACAACATATGTGCTTTATGGTTACCAGTGGTAATGGGAAGACGGAGCGCGGTTTTGCCACAAGTGTGCGAGGATCGCAGGTGTTTCAAGATGCGTCTCCTCCCTCTCACCTCATCCGACGTTCTAGATTCCGCTCAGACGATGTTGGAGAGCAACTCGTGACTGCGTTCCCACAGGCGAATGATTTCAAGGAGCAGGTCACGGCGCGTGCGAAATTTTTACGAAGAGGAAGAACACTTTAAAAGGATAACGCTAACTTGTACCGAGTTAGCGTTAATAACCTACTTACCGAAAAATCAAGCACCTACGTTTTTCAATCTGGAAGTGTGTTAGGAAACTTTGACTACAGATTTTATCCCGTAAAAGGGAAAAGTTACATACTTGCGCGGATTAGTTTTGGTGATCTTTTTTTGTTCGTAAACGTTTTATTTTATTTCATAAAAGAACAGAGAAATACGTAAAATATATATCATGTCTAAAAAAAATTTTGGAACAGTAAATCACAGACAAGATTGGATCAGCTAAACGGATAAATTTGTTTACAAGCGACAGCAGCATGATACTCCAGATTTTCCAGAACACGTTTTCTTTGATCAAAAGGTAATAACGTTTTAAACAGTTGTTGGAGGTAACTAAACAGACAAAATTACTTCTTACAGTGATCTTAAATAGCATAATTTACAAATAAGAGATCGATACTACTTAAACCTTTAAATTTTGGATTGAAATCAACTTTTAACTGACGTGATTAAATCTTGTAATGTTTCATAGACGAAATATGATTACAGGTTGTAAAGTAATGCACGACTAAAATTACTGACAAAATGTAATGATCACGCACCATTCACAATTGGATTGTTCAGATATAAACCACTATCACTATTTAGTCAAATTTTGTCCTAGGAACCGGCATTGCAAAAGTAAATTAATCATTATTTTATACTACCAAAGTAAGTCAGTGATCAGACCATAACTGATCATTTACATTGTCGGCCTCGCTGGCATAGGAGTTAGTAGCTTGTCTAGCAACGCAGAGTCCTGAGTTCGTTTCCTGGTTATAGTATGGTTGCTAGTGTGCATTAATAAAGGGATAATTGTAACTAAAACAGCCTACTTTCGCATGAATACAATCACAGAACAGTCGGGAAAGGGACCGTTTAGTAATACACGCCGCACAACTATGAGAAACAATACGGAGCGGGACATGCAACCACCGAATCAATCTCGAACGGCGATATCGGAAAACATGCGAAAAACGCCGCGCGCCGCGACCGGAGGAGGATCTCCTTTAAAAGATTAATGCTGTCCGAAATCCCATCCTACAACGATCCCGGCCCCAATAACGGCGACACGCCGAGCACTAATTTCCCTGCGCAAAAACCGCGCAAATCGAAAACCGAGGAAACAAAACAGCATCGCCGGGCGCATTTCCTTTTCCGGGAGGCTACAATCCCCCCCAATCTTCCCGACAGAGGGGAGAGAGGCCCAAAGAGGAGGGAGAAATAATGGGAAAATCGGGAAAAGGAAGAGTAGGAAACCTTTCGCTTCCATTTAACGCGAAGGGACAAAAAACTCGCTCCCGTACTGAATTATTCCCAGTACTCGACGGTCCCGGAGTCGTAAATCAGCCTCTCTTTCCACCGACTTCCCTATTCACGCAACTCAGAGCGGTCGGAGGCCTTCATTTAATCGCAGCGCTACACACACTCGCGGAGAAAGGGAGAGAGAAATGAAGAGAGAGGAAGAGAGAAAGAGGACGATTAAAAAAAATGAAACTCGCATTTCCGCACGAATGCGCGTATACCAGTTCGTGCCAAGTTCAACTCGCTGGCGTTTCTCGTCTTTTTTCAATCCAGCACGTTTTGCTTACTTCGGGAGGCATTTTTCAGCAAAGTGTTGCAAATGCTAAAAAAGCGACATATTTGCACAGATAAGAAAAATATCGATTCCTTTAACGTATGAATAACCTCGAAATGAGGTCCTTAATGAATACGTAAAAACGTCATCGGGGAATATATTTCATTGCAGAGGATGGCTTTCTATTACGTATAGCGTTAAGAGACATTCGTAGTGGCAATTTCAGCTCATGTGGTTTTTATCCATTCGTTCCATATAACTCCATGCGAAAATAATAAATTTTCAGCAGCGCTTTGAAATAATCCGGAGTAACATTGCCGAGGAACGTTTTACGTGGCCGTATTTCCCATCACCATACGTTAATGTCAAGTAATTAACAATGAATGTGATCAACATGCTGAAGCTGATATATAAAATTATTTATACGTTAGATAATTCTCAATTTCTACGAAATGGCTAGCAATTGATAGTTCAAAGGGGATTGAACTGAGGCAACAAAAAATATTACAGAGCAATTCTAACGTAAATAATACAGTGATAATGTATCGCTTATTTTGGAAGATTTTTTTACCGGTATGATAGAACTAAAATGCCTTTTATTCAATCAAGTCAAATCAAAGAATTCTTTTCCAATAGAATTTCACGAATTGTTAGAAAATCATGTATTTTTAACAATCAATTAAACATTTTTGGAAATACTTATCTTACTTGCAAAAAAGAATTGCCAGAGAAATAATAAAATTGTACTTCACGTCTAAAGTATCAAGTTTCATCCTATAAACACTGGCAACATACTTCTCATCTATAGCTTCAATTTTTTCTCTATCACTCAATATTCTTTAAGCGATTACATCCTTAGATTTGACACCGGATTCGTAAAAGAACGAATTTCAAAGATTTCCGACTCGCTAATCTAAACAATAAAAACCGGATACCTTAAACCTCTCCTCTCTTAAAATACCTAGCTAAATCGCTCTTGCTACATTTATCAACGCAAAAATACTCCGCATCTAATGGAATAGATCGAAAAAATAGCGAATTGAGTAGAAGTGTGGACATGGAAGCCAAAAGAAGAACTAAATGAGTTTCATGAGGCGTAAGAAATGTTAAGTCCGGAGCGCGCCTTTTTCCATCGAGAGAGCGACTTTGAAGCACGCAGCCAATCAGCCAGTTGACGGATAAAACGAATGGAATTGATAGGTCAGGAGAAACCTTGGAATGAGGCAGAATAAAAACAAAATGAGATCCTGAAGGCCGAGTCGGAGAGAGAAAAAAAAACGGCCCAACCGCGCGCTCTGGAGTCTTCCCATAATTCCCAGCGGCGATTGGTTCCCGAAACCGTAAAACATTTTTAAAGATAGAGCTGGAGCGGTGATACAGTCTCCCGGATACTCGTAAATTAAATATAAAGAGATTTCCGCGATTGATTTAACCCAGCGGGTATTTGTTAACTGCAAAAGCATCCCCTATTAATTCCTGCCCGGAGCGGTGAAAAAAAGCTGGGATATTAACGACCTCTCCGCGATATTACTCCATTCATCCAGTGTTATGAAATCGTTACGCGAAATTAATATTTTTCTCCAAATAACGACCTCTACGGTAAATCAGGCTTAGCTCTCGGTGCTCGAGCGGCTATGATATGCTAATTAGAGCCGAAAAATGGGCGTAAAAATCTCGATTTTTTCCTCCGTTAATAAACGCAATTTGTAATGCGAAGTGGATTAAATCCGTCTGGGGACTTACGAACAATATTGCTTGCCTACCGAGTTGAAAAAAAAACGATAGCACGCCTTTACCGCGAAAGAAAAATTGGAACCAATTTACAACCGAAGCAAAATCAGACGGCATGAAGTTTCTTAATTGAACTTTCGAATTATAATCTATTCCGAAAGAATATATTTTGAAATATAAAACAGCGAATTCAATGAAAAAATATGAGGAAACCATAGATATGTTTGAACTAAAAGAGCCCACACGATGACAGTACACGATGGACCCTACGACGTATTTCGCGTGATCAAAGCAATGAAAAGTAACAAAATGATGAAAATAAAAATATTTACCCTGTAATCTCGAAATTCTAACTGTAGTGAGAGAATTTAAATAAAACTGAAAGTTAGCATTATATTGAAAGGTGGAAGGTAAGGTTTTGCGAGTTCAAGCACGAGAATGAGTCTTCAGGAGCTCCTCAACTGTATGATATACCAAAAGAATCGTGAATCTTCTCCTTAATCTTACAGTTAAAGATACCCTGAATGGGCTCACGAATAGCCAAAAGGGCAACGCGTTTGGCTTCGGTGAAAACGGTCCAGGGTTCGATTCTAGGTGAGGGCCTACATGCGAAATGACTTAAGCTGTCGATGCATTTTTACCGATACTACTATATTACTATATCGTGAACATTTATTTCTAAACGTCCAACGTAAAAATGTTAATAAATAAATAATCGCAATTAGCGGCCACTGGTAAATAATCCAAATCGTCTGAAATCCTACAACTTAATTGCTCTCTGAAAATATTGATTTGTTTGAAACTTGTTAAAAATAACGTCACAACGTAGAGAAGCAGTGATAAATCATTCTTGCTTGGATACAAATAGTTCGAAATTCGGAAGTAAAATGTAGTGCAAACTTTTTACAAGAAGCAAACATTTCCCGGATGTACATACTGGCCAAAACCGATAATCACTCGAAAGCACTGAGAGCTTACCCAGTGTACACTTTAGAGAAAGGACAAGGTAATCACACACAATTTCTGGCCCGTTAAGAAAAGAAACATTACATAACACTCGTTTCTTGCGGCAACTCCGACAAATAAAATTCCCAAAGAGGTACCGGAATTTTCCAGACCGAGCAAACGATTTGTAAGTAGAAGAAAAAACGCAAGAATCGAGCTTCCGCGGCAACTTGGCAACACAGGAATTCCAAACCTATGGCTCTCCATTATTCTACCTCTCGCTTCATCCGTTGGGAGATGCGCACCGAGAAAAAGAGGCAGATTTGAAGAAAAGAGGACGAAACACTCCGCCTTGGATGGCTTTGCGGTTTTGTGCAGAGTTGAGATAAAAAGAAGATTACTAAAGGTAGCAGAATCAATTATAAATGGGGCTGTTACACCACTTATGTGATGTAAGACGTACAGGTAGGATAACTATCCATAATTTGGAGTAATAACCAGGATAAAAATTCCAGTAATTTAGATTATAGATTTATATTCGTACCCCCCAAGCCGCTAGTGGCGCATGGCAGGGGTTGTATCAACACCAAAGACCAAACCTAAACCATCCTCTTCGCTTCTATAATGCGCTAGAGAAAGAATGACCAGAAGTAACTATCTGATTTAGTGATTATTTCCTTGTAACGCTTGGTTGTACCCTCTCGAAGATCACGCTCGTTATTTACCGGAACGACTGTCTTCAACGTTTAATTGACAAGAAAAGAGCAGAATATATAGGTCGGAATACATTTAGAACAAATGGTCAGGATATTACAGCTATGCAACTGATATCGTACCATCATTCTCAAGAGGAACTGACTATAGCTGTGATAGCTGAAATGACAAAGCGTACAAGTTTCAGAAAATTTTTAAAACATGTCCTGTAAACAGAATTCGTTGGAAAACTAATTCGATTTCAAACAACAGAAAAATCTCCAACATCGGCGGTTAAATAGTTGATAAGTACGAGATAATCACGATCCAATTTGATAACTCTTACAAAAGGAAGTGCGAGGATAATGAATTACCAGGAGAATTCGATAAAATATTTTAGCCTAGCGTAGCAGCAGGAAGATAGAACTACGTCTAAATAAAACGGCAAACTTCTGAAACAGTCAGTATTTCATCTTCCAGAAATTCCCAATAGGCATAGCGGAGGAGTTGGGGGATCTTAAGAACTCTCGGAGCGTATCTAGGATTTCCAGAGCAAAACAATACGCGGAATCTTCGATGAAGAGAGAGGCTCGGAATTCGCCTCACTGCGTACCTTTTTATTGTCCTCGGAATTGGAATCAATTAGGTCTACGATGAGATTGTAAACGGAATGTCACTTTGGATGAATGATGAATTTTAATTAGGGAGGATAGTTCGGAAATGTCTACGGAGAACGTGTCTTTGAGACACGCCTCAGGTATTACAGCAAATTTCTTTTGCGTAGAAAGATTTCATAACTAGCAATTCCAGCCTCCAGCCTTAAACTTATTCCTCTACTTCTCTAAAATATTGTGTTCTTCGATTTAAAGGCGAGGAATTACAAATTCCAGAAACAAGAAAAGACCGATAATTCATTACCTCGAGCAGGAAGTCTGAAACTAGTTTAGGGTCGATCTTCACATAGCGGAAGCTCTGTGAAATACGTAAAATAATCCTGCGTTAGAAAAAGCAGCAAAAAACAAAGTGAATACCAATATTCCAAATTCCAGAGCTATCAGGAAGTGAATCTTTAAACAAAAATGAATGAAAAGTGTTACAATGAAGGATTATTTCAGCTGAAGGAAACACTTTCTTTACATTGTAAATGTAATGCAATGCATTCCAAATCGGCATTAAATCGATATATCATACAAAATCGACCATGTGATTAAATATTTCAGCCATTTATTCAGAGATCTTACCGAAACAAATCCTTTGAGATAGCAAACCTTTCACAGCGTATCTACAATGATGAAAAGAAATCTGTCAATATTTAGTGAGTCAATTTTTATACAAAGTTCAAACTTATTTTCAACTGAAATTAAAGCCTTCGCTTTTATATCAAATCAATATTCATAAATAACAACAGTAATGGTGATCAGATGCTCATGACATTTGAACACGAAAACGACCAACACGACGAACATTTTTCCACCGATAGGTAACAGTCGGAGAGATGATTTAACAATGAAGATGAAGATGGGCAAATAAAAATGTAAAGATAAAAATCCTCTATTGTGAATATCGTGAAGAATGCGACTAGTTTTCCTTGATATGTTCGTATGTTTGAAAAGATATCACTCAGTATGCGAAGGCGTTACCTCGTGGAAGGCAGTAATAATTAAAATAAAACCTCTCGTACACTTCCACAGCTGAAGAAGTGTAGTTATGGGAGTGCGCGAGAGGATTTATTTGCATTAAAAGATGTCACGTCTTGATGCAAAAAGCAAAACCCGAAAAAGAAAAAAATAATAAAAAACTTCGATGAAAAGATGAAAGCGATAAGAAAATTGTTACATCTTGCAATGGAAGACGCAAAAATCGAAAGAAAAAAAAACCTAAGAATGGATGACTTCGCAGGGATTTGGCAAGAGGGTCAGGCTTAATGAATAGCCGAAGGAATATAGTAGGAACGAGTCAGCTAGAAAACCCAGAGAAAATAAACGACCGAATTGCCTGGATTAAGAGTGCGACAGATATTTAAGAGACGAGAGTTAAAGAAAGGGCTTAAGGTGACGAAGTTCTCGGGTGAGAAGAGGAGACGGATAAACGAGATGAATTGAAGGCGATTATTCACACACCAAAACTTCAGCCAGTGATTTCCAACATGCTTTCCATCTCTTTTCGGGCAAAGCCCGCGTTAATATGTTCAAGAACTTGACTCAATTTTTTACTCCTGAAGAAGAATACCATGGATCTCTTGCTCACCATTCATATGTTTTCACTCATTTATGTCATAATATCAATAAAAGCATCACCAAATAACGAATTTCCCGTTGGCTCTATAAAGAGAAACTACATGAAATAAATAGCAAACCAAGAAGTGGGTCGCCTTTTCATTTTGGCCTACTAATAAATATTCTTTGCATAGCTGTTATAACATCAATATTACTGCTTTGTGAAAACTTGCATTCATCATTCACTAATCTACGACCAACACAAGTTGATTATTGCCATGGAAAAGCTAAAATAATGTGCTTTTGGGAAGATCTATTTAATTAACACTGTTACACTATACTGTTATGTATATTTCACCCTAACTATAAAGATCTAAGATGATATGGGTAAAACAACCAGAGTTGAAAATTTAACAAAGACTGCTGACGAGTGCAGTTAACTTAAGCGGAGAAAACGTAAATGAAAGGGTTTTGGACAAACAAAATTAACAGAGTGCTTTAATACACTTAAGCTTTCAGGATAACTTTCATTCAAAAACTTTACAAACGGTTCCACCAAAATCTTTTACTCGCGATTAAAACTTTCCGACCGGTAATTAGCTTTATTTATTAAGAGAAATAATATAATTAATTAGGTTTTATTAGGTATCAGCTTATCGTCGCTAAGATTCAAAACAGACGTTTTCGGAGAACAAGAGTCGGTTCTCTATTTTATTGACTTCCATAAGATTACGACGATCAGAATTTTTCCGTGAATTCCGTCTGCGGGATTAATTTCCCCGAGCATAAAACATTCTAATGAAGACAAACGTTAAAGTTCCAGTCCGCCATAAAACTAAGCTAAATGGATCCCAATTAAGTCAAAAGGTAAACAATCGGGGGAGCATTTCATTTCCCAGCGCGACACTAGCTGAATTAGGGGAGAATAAAATAATATCCGATACCAATTTTTGGAATAGCCTCGTAAAAATGCTGACAGGAAAGAAACAATGTACACTGGGAGCTTATTTTTAGCGGTAGCAATTCAATTTTTATTCCCTCTCCAACCGGAGGCTGGAAAACATAAATCGATAACCCTACCTTCTAACACCCAAACTCGGATTCTAAATAATCTATCTCCAGCTTCTATCTACTATTTCCTCGCTCAACCGCCGCCTTTCAAAAAAAAAAACTCTCTCCGGCGAAACTCTCTTAACAGCCCATTTCCCATTCTTTTCGATGAGTTGCGCTGCTCAGATGCTCATTTTTTCTCGGAGCTTCCCATCCCCGCCGACAGGGGAGAAGAAAACCTCGCAGGAGGCAGGCGAAGGAAGCCGCTGACGGAGGACCAGGTGCGGCTAAAACTAATAATAATTTGTCCGTCTTTTAATGAGGTTTGATCGGGCTTAAGAGGACACTACTCCCCCTTGGCGAAAAGCTGTTTCCCACCATAGATATACAAGCACTACCCTACGGTAATGCATTTCTTTTCCTGCTCCATACTGAAAAAGAGCGAGAATCCGAAGATTTATCCCTAAGGATGTATTTTGAGAAGTTTTTCCTCGAGAGACGGTATAAAAACAGAGGGAAATGTAATTAATCGACGGGAGACGCGGATTATAAATCTTAGGAACGAATGAGAAAAGGAGGGAGAAAAAACTACTTCCACCCGGAGTTTATATCTTGGTTAGTAAATTAACCGGCAGATGGGGGAATATTTCACGAGAGCGAAAGCTAACTGGCTTAGATGGCTTCGGTTACTGAAAAATCAATCCAGATGAAGTGATTTGTCGTTGAGAGTTACAGTTACGATAAATCTGCAACACAATTAAATACTAAATAGCAGCGCACTCAACGAATAAATGCCTAGTACAATGTTTTATCCAATTAGCAACCTAAAAATTGAAAAACATCTACCAAATTGAAAGCATACCAAAACAATTTTGGAGGAAATCTCTCTTATTTTTCTACAGAAAACGATGGAAAGAAGCAAATCGTGACGAAAACTTACTAAAACTAGTTTCTATCGAGAATTGATCGAAGTCTCACTTCACCCCAGGAATCTGGGCCGTTCCTGAGGTTTCTCCTGACCATTGAAAATATTACGTATCAAAATCAAACTCATCAACACTTTGGATGCAAAATATTGAAGGATTTCTCGTCGGTAGTTAAATATCTTAGTTTTAACGATGAAATTAAAAATAAATAAATGGATACAAAAAATGCACGAAAGTTCAAAATAACTTACCGAGAGTATCTATAAAATTCTGCAACAGTGCTAAAACAATAACAGAGTAAATAGAACACACTAAAATTAACAGAATATTTCAGTAAATGCGTTAAACGGGTTGAAATTCTCTTGCACTGTCCAACAAATCCCTAACTTTACAGCAATCCATTTCTTATTTCCATTAAATAAACGCAGAACCTCTAGAAAGATTTTAAAATCCCCGGCAGGAGCAGCTTCACTTTCGTACTCTGGAGTTGATAACACGTACTGTTTCCTTTCCTTTATGACAGATTATCGAGCAAGACAGCTATGAACCACACCTAAGAAGGATTTTTTTCGCGGGCCGAGAGCATAACCTAGCGGCGATTGGGTGAGCCTCCACATTTGTCAAATGGATCGCAAAAGGCGGGCTAACAGACAGGGCAAGGATTTTGTTATATATTTTTCGGAAAGAGGGTATCGGAGTTATATCCTTCGGTAGCATACTGCTCGAAAGATAGGGGGTCCCTTCGCACCCTTATTCGCCTCTTAGGGATACATTCGATCCACTACGGCCACAATCTCCCATCAATCATGTTCCTCTTGCGCCAACGCCACCCTCTCGAGCGGATGAGAAAGGAACTGAAAAAAGTGACGGTGTTATATGCGAGGGTATAGGAAAGGAATGGCGGAGGAAGGGTGGATTTTTTGAGAAGTCTCGCACACCACTCGACAATCACTATTTCTCCCATGCGCTTGTGACAAAGCTCTCCATCGAATGTCGCTGAATTCCACTGGATAACCGCTGGAGGGTAAGTTGTCTCATCCATCCAATCCGTTATGAATCCACCTGACGCAGGAAATTGGAAGGATGCGAGCGCTCCTCGAAAAAATGCGAAAGTAAATTACATGTATTTGTGCGGTGAGACGCCTTTTTCGATAGTCATCGATTCTCCTTTCCCGCTGGGGAAATTCTGAATGGTTTGGTTGTCGATTCGCTTCCTAGAATTTAAGGCAACGCTCGAGCGATATAACCGGATGTGTCGACAAATGTGGAAGATATGTCACTTGATGGATGAGCGAATGACTTGCAAAGATGATGTCTTCACTTCGAAAAAGACCGGTAAGTGGTATCAATCTCCATGATGGAATATACTGACAGCAAACGTTTCAACCCTACAAGAAGGTACCGGAATTTAAAGACTTTGAGTTGAATTGCAAAAAAGAATTTACTCCATCAAAAAAGAGACAACAAAATTAAAGAGGTGATACTATCGATATAAAGTCACTGAAATGTAAACGCATATGAATCTTAGCTATGTTCGCTAAAAGACTGCGCATAATATTATCTACCTAAATTCAACCATCTGAGAAAAAATATCACTGTAGCGATTACTAGTAAACAGTTTCATCAAATGACAACACTCCCGTGAAAATATAAATCTACAGAGACCAACGCGAGAATAAGTTTCTCTCTGGGTCCCTTATGCAATTATCAGCTACATCATTCGTCTAAGATATGTAAAAATTAAATCTCAAGGTGTATTATGTTTGCACCCGGCTGCAGATGAGCTGGGCACTGTTTTGATGAGATAGCAGAAATAACATAACGACATAAATAAAACAGTATGCCTGCATCCAAAATGATTGAAGTGAGAGATTGGAGATGTAAGCTCTCCGTATTCAACAATGAACAATGAAATTCTGTATGCGTCTTGAATCGATAACCTTACCGGGATTCACATGGGCTCCCGTGAATCGATTCCTTTCCGCTGCAGATAAAATTGCCCGACAGGAAGACATCACTCCAAATATATCTCCTAATCAATCTCGTTTCAGCTTCAGAAAAAACCAACATCCGAAATTTATCGCGACAATTATCCCAGAAATACCCCCATTAAAACGCAATAACGGTCTTGATCAGCTTACGACTCCACTTTCTCCGGAAACCCTTAAATATGGCCAACAACCTCCACGCCCACAACTACCGTAAGATATCTTCCTTCTTGGCTGCAGCCGCGGATGAAGAAGTAGACATTCCATTCCTTTTAAGCGACATCATCAGCCTCTTGGGCAAGTTCCCTTCTTGCGTTTCGCATGGAAATGAATCTCTTGCTACGCCTCAGCCGCACTCTTTTGCGACGACACATTGAATGCCTTTCCCTATAGACCTTTTTTTCCCCTGAAGCATAGGGGAACAGAAGGGAGTCTGGAATGAATAAGGGAAACAGAGAGCGATATGGACAGAGTGAAATAAAGATGGGAGAGAAGCAGCAAAAAGTGAGAGGAAGAATAACAGTGACGCGAGGAAATAGAGGCAGAGATGTATCACCTATTACTTATGGCGATAACATATATGGAGAAGTGAATTCCATCCTATTCTGAAGAAAACATATGAAGTGAAGTGAATAAATAGAATATCGGCTTACTCATGAGGAGCTTTCCTTAGGACCGGTATGATTGAGTCAAAACATAACCCTAAACGGCTACCTTTTTATTCAAAATCTGAACAAGCAAATAAAGAAATGTACATATGAAAATGAATAATTAAGAAATAAAATCGATTTTCCTGAGGAGACCTGAACCAAGGACAACTCCAAGTGATACTTTAAAGTCAACCAATTAGTTTTTAATTTTGAATATTAAAATTGTCTTTCGATAGTTGCGAAGGAAAGAAGAGGAGGAAAATCGTGATAGCTTCTTAACAGCCAATCATGTGAAATCTTTTCATGGCGCTTACAGCCTACAGACTAATTGACCAGAACTTCCATTGACCCTAAAAATCCAGAAACGGTGTAGTTGCCAACGCAAGGAATACGGAATCTTTTCTAGTTGCAAGGCTACATCTGGATGCTTTTGATGTGGGTGTTGCCTACATAAAGAAATAATCATACATCGAAACCCTACTAAATAAAACGTATACAACCACTTAAAAAAAAACGCTGAACCCTGCCAAACGAGATCACGGATCACGCGGTTTATGGCGAATGTACATCGGAAAATAGTTATATATTTCAGTTAACTTTAAGCTGAAAATTGAAGCCGATATATTAAAAATATTCAAATATTAATTAATAAGAAATCCTACCTATAGACGGAAAATACTAGATTCCTCGCCTCTGAAGCCCTAATCGGACCCACTGGCCATAAGCTGTGACTACCAATACATGATAGGCTACTAACAGAACAATTTTATCGCAAAACAATACATATAGAGAACGAATGAATGATGGAAACGACGAGGTCGAGTGTGTAATAGAGAAGTAAAGAAATAAAAGAGGAAACGACAGAATCGTTCGAAGAATTGGGTGAAAGTAGTCCCTCTCAAGAATTTAACTTTATTTTCGACATTTTCCCTTTCCTTATCGGACATCCTTCCAACCTTACTTCCCTACGGGGGAAGGGATGTGGAAGTGAGTGCGGATCGAGAGAGTGCCCTTTCCGGCCTAAGGCTCGTCTCCCACTCCGCAAATATTGCGGTCGACCAATGGAAGAATACGGGAGAGAGAGAGAGAAACAGCAGAAAGAGAAAGGGACGAAGAAAACTAAACGAATTTAATGGCCACCTCAATAAATGGTCGTGGCGCCTTCCTTCACTAGGGTACGGAGCTCCCTCTATCGAAAATCGAAAAAGGTATAAATGCTGTTTGATGAGGTTAGCCAACAAAACGGAGAATCGTGTAACGTCGATTTTCGTCAAATACCTAGCACGAAAAAGATTATTTCACTAAAAAAACGATGATGGGATGAAATTTCCATGACTGATTAAAATGGAACATCGGCGCTACGACGAGTTGAAATTAAATATTAAGAGAAGACAAATAGCGACGAGGATTCTTTTCAAATGATAGCATTAAAACGATTGGGAAAATAAAAGAATGATTGGACATTATAAGGAATATCTTAAATCTGATTACATTCTCGTTGCCATTGGTAAATTCGAATTAACTGAGTTTTCCCGATAAAATTAAAGGCAAAATGTAGCAATATGGGTCAGATTTGCTTTTAATGGTTATATTTTTATCCTTAATTCGTAACTGAGTAGAAAATTTACTACACCACCAGCCAAACAGCCCAATTCTAAAAACCATTGCAATATCAACAAAAAAGCATAAATAGTGCATAATGTCACCTGTTTTATTGGCCAAATCATTTCTTTGCTTTAAAGCTTATTACCAAGTTGTTGTTATCACCAAGAACACACTTATTATTTATCTTTCTAAAAAATACGCAACATAAGATGCGTGAATAGATGAAACACGTTAAGAATCGTATTAAAAAATATTTCGCAAAAACTGAAATAAAGTTAACGGAAATGCGAAGCTAAAACATCTCTAAATGCATACATAACTTTATGCATAACATTTTGAATAGGAAAGAAGAACTTGGCCAACAAGTAAAAGAAATCGCGAATAATGGAACTATAAAAAGAGCAAAGAACAGACAAAGCACCGTGCAAATAGGAGTATGAAAGATGACAGGAGAAGATCGTCACGCGGATTGCGAATGGTGATCTCCCCTAAGCCGATGAGGGAGAGACAATCGATGACAAGGATGATTTCACCGTCTGGGAAGTCGATTGAACCGAGATGCAGACCGATCTCCGCGCTAAGCCACGCTGCATAGATTAACTGAAACGACTGTGCACCAGATATGAGAACTTGAGGATTAAAAGACGTATTCCTAGAGCAAACAAAGGCGCTAGGAAAGAATTCTACTATCATCGTATTCTCACGACAATGAAACCATTAAAATCTGCTACGGGGGCAAAAATGTTTTATACTTTTAAAGAGACACCAAAAAAAAAATATCCATCCATTCAAGATACACATGGATTGAACGTAAAACAATGAAATATTGCAAAATGTTCAACTCTAACACAAATTCAGATTATCTTTCTTAAAATTTTTTTAAATATCAGATATATTTTGCCTAGTTTTCCACGAAAAGAACAGGAACACGGAGGCATAAATTAAAATTACAACTATATTTATACATTATTTATTATTATAAATTACTTTATTAATTGATATCCCCAAAATACTGCAAACATTTGCGGAAATCGTGAAGTACTTAGATTGCAAACATTGATATTAACGGTAATTAATTTTACAACAGTAATTAATTTTTACAGCATTACTTAAGGTACACGTCCATTTTAGTAGCTAAAAATGAATTGTAAATTTTTATAAACCTTAACAACGCAAAAATTTATTTTCATTTACTTTCTTGAAAATTATGCGTACGTCAACGGCAAATATTTTTCTACGAATTCATATATGCACTGCTAACCGCCAATAGTTTTGCGGTACGAAGTTTGACCGTAACCACGAAAAATAAATAGCTGACTAAAAAAATAAGCTAGCTAAATAAAAGACAGCAATCGAGTTTTAGGCGAATAAATTACGCGAACAAACACTTTAAACCTTCGCACGCTCCTTCAAATCCGCCGTAAAAATCCAAGCGATTCTCAATATGACCCGATCGATTTTGTTATTCAAACTTCTCCATGAGAATGTAAGAGTCCCCAATCGCAATAACTCCCGAAAATGTTTTCCATTTGCCGGAAAACTTCCGTGAAATTTTCAAGATCAAATCCGATTACAAATTATCAACCGGGGCGTAGGAGTTTCGGAACTATAACAGCCTCGTTTATATACCTTTCCCCAATCCAATTCCACGAGCAGCCGCGGGAGCACGAGCCATAAAACATCAGCAGATCGCGCCTTGGATCTTTCGACAAGTAACTCGTGGATGGGAAAACGTAGGTCGACCAAAGGATGCGGTAATCTCAGGCCATTAAATACTCGGATAATGAAATCGTGGCGCAATAATGTTAAGGGTGCGATAATAGCGAAAACGCCAACGATAGGGAAAGCAGTCGTATCTCAATCGAACGACGAACGACACACAAGCAATAGAGAGATTAACGTGCACAATAACCAAGGGAAGAGTTAAAAGGAACAAAAGGAAGTACAAACTCTTTCCCGTTTCGTAAAATCCGTATAGCCGATATAGTTTCGACGTATCACTGACCATCAGGAAAACATGTTTACAAAATTTATAGAAAAATATAAAAAATGCATATGAAATTGCCTGGTAATGACACAACGTCTCGATACGATTGCTAAACTGGTTTGTTGGTACGGATAATCGTGTGTTTTCACTATCTACATCTACATTAGTACCCTGCAAGCCGCCTTTCGGCGTGTGGCATTCTCT
Organism: Ladona fulva; assembly: GCA_000376725.2. Taxonomy (NCBI): domain Eukaryota; kingdom Metazoa; phylum Arthropoda; class Insecta; order Odonata; family Libellulidae; genus Ladona; species Ladona fulva. The sequence goes on along the minus strand of KZ308210.1, from coordinate 296,270 downwards.
CGCATGAATACCGCAAAGACGTATGCATGTACCTAAAAAATAGTACTGTATGTATATCATATAATGGGTAAAGAAAGAGAAAACGTTCCAAGTCCATGTAAAGAAGGAAGTTAAGATTTCATATCAGCAATGCAAGGAAATATTTCAATACTTCTTCAAACACTGAGGAGACACCAACCTCTTTTCTGATAATTTACGATCACTATTAAATGTTTGAAGAATAAAAATTTAAAAAAAATCATCTACATCACCAAATGAACTTAACATCGTTTTCAATCCATAATTAAAGAAACAAAAATGAGTAATGCAATACAACATGATATGAAAATGAATTTAAAGTAGTCAAATTTCGACCAAAAATGTTTCGACTCCCTTACTAGTGAGAAAAAAAGGAAAGTAAATCATGTCAATTGAACAAACACAGAAAAACGCAGAGACTTACCATTTCTTAACTACGCCACCGATTTTCCTCAAAAGGTCCATCATTTACAGATATAAAAATACCTAAACATTAAAATACCACAGGATCGCTTACAAAGATGAAAGAAAGAGGTGTAACACGATACGAAAAGAACAGAAAAAATATTGCCATCCTAAATAGTCTCGAGAAATAATGTCCGGCACAAATTACGTGATAATATATTTCGGTAAGAAGACATAAAATATATAAATGGAAAGCATCCAGAGAACGCAGTAAAATAAATACGCTGGATTCCCCACTTATACGCAGCTCACAAGACAATAAAAGGATGAAATAGGACAGGCTGGAGATAGGACGGATAATAAATAACTGAAGAGGGCACAGTTTATTTATAAATAGCATAGTTTACTCTGGAAAAATAAATCGAGATTACAGAAGAAGATACAAACAAGAAAAAGCAGCGAAGAGGAAATAACAACCCAGACCGAATAAAATCGAAATTCAACACAGCTGAGAGAGTATAAAGATAAAAGCGGAACGTAAGAATCCAGGAAACTTTCGATAAATATAAAAACTAGCCCGCATTTAATAACGAGAGCGCGGCGTAAAAGAAAAGTCGCTAAACAATAAAAAAGCCGATAAAAAGGTGGCTTTTCGGCATCAATTGACCTTTGAGGACCACAAGCGGTCGTAAATTACCAAATTAAATGTAAACAGAATTGCAGGAGACAGAATAGTGAGCGCGTTAAAGGGCTAACGAAGCATTAAAGGAAACTAATGTAGACTTGGAGAGAGAAAGGACACGAGATTGATAGCGGAGACCAAACAGTGCTATCACGGCTTTCTCGCCGAGAGCTAAATGTGGGAAGCGTGCTGAAGGGGATCGACATCGTTAAAATGCCGGGATCCGCGCCAACAATTACAGGGTATCCCCTCCGTGGGCGACACGCGCTCATTCCTCCATTTTACGAGGATTGACGGCAGTGGGGGGCGATGAAAGCAAGTGCAGTGGACAAAAGGACCGGAGGATGGACCGGATAAAGAACATGGATATGTGCGGGAAACGGGTTACCAGTCCTCCTGGTGGAACCTTGCGGATTTCCGTGTTCGCCCTTGGGTCAAGAAACGCCATCTGTGGACCAATGCAATTTCTAATTTGACGTCGCCTAGGTCAGCGATTCCAAACCGTTTCGATATACCCTAACAACCAAAGCCGGCATCAACAAGTAAGCAAGTGAAGCAAACGTCCCAGAGCGCACTCATCTACGTTTGAAGTGTAAATAATGAAAGCCTTCAGCCATAATAACTGAATAATGAATTTTTATTGGTTTCTTGGAAATAAGGAAAGCAGCAAATATCAAAGCCGAGGCTGTAGAAACCTACATGAAAACAGAAAATGTCAATGTTTGAATTAACCCAGAGCCGAAGATCCTGCGGTATTTTCAGGCATCAATTGCAGCCTACTTTTCACATCCAGGAAACGGATGGGATGCAATAATTTTGTTCCACACTTAACTGCATTAAATGAATTGTAAGACAATATTTATAGCAGAAAGATTTATTTAGCAATTTAATCGTTTTCTCGTCTAGCATTGGATGTCTGGCATATTGAATGTGGGCCTGAGAAACCATTAGGTCTCACTTGTCAGGCGACCGAATGGCGCATACATGATAACTCAACAAGAAAAATACCTCCCTACCCCAAAACAGGTGAACCATGTTTTCTCGCCTCACAGAAGTCTCAAGCATGAAACCGGTGGTATTAAAGAGAAAAAATATATAGATCTTAAATACAAATATTCTGTTTTTGTTTGCTATCCTGTAAGAAACAAAACAACACCAAAGATGTTAAAATTCGAGTCGAAGGAGGTAATTCAACTATTAAGACTGCGACAACCGATGGAAGTTCTGTCCTAAAGTAAAAAAATATCGGGGACAGTAATAGTACAAAAGAGCTAAAACGGAGACATTGATAATAGACTTAAATGTATATCCGTAGAGGGAAGACGTATTACAAAACATTAGGATCAAAGAGAAGGAATGTGAATCAGGACGGAAACTGCAAGCTAAATCGAGGATAAAACGATAAGAGATAAGGAAACAGCGCACATGGAATTTACGAGGAGACGAAAGAAGATTTTGGCTCGGGGACAGATCAGATAAGAGCCAACAGCTCCTTTAAACATCGACCGAATCCAGCAACAACCTTCATTTCCCATGGAGAGGATACGTCAAAACACTGAACGGCCAAGGGAAATGAAAGGTTAAGACAGAGGGATAAGGATCACTAATGCGGTATACTGAAGGCAACTGTTAGTATTTCCGCGGGAAAGATGAATCGATTCGAGATCGCCCAGCTGCTGGCGCACATAGATGCGAGCGGACAATAGCCAATGAAGCGAAGCTGATTGATTACGTACATGTGTTTCCAATCATAGAGGCCAATAATGTTGCAACGAATAATGAGCGACGATAGGTATTGCGAAACTGCAGAGTAATAAGGAAATGGAGTGATGGGAGACCGATGTGGGAAGAGCACGAAGGTTCCTCGCTCTTTGGAAATCACCATAACTAAGACTGGCAGTTTTCCTAGCCATCTAAAAATGAGACTATCTATTTTTAAAACCTAGGGGATAAAAAGTCTTTCAATCTTATCGACACTGTGATAACATCCTCATTACGACAGATAAGGTTTATTCCAAGAACCCGCTGAAGCAATGAATAATAAATGAACCGTTCTTGATAAAGATACGTATAAAAAATTATAGGATATTCTTCATTTTCGCCCGCTTTGCAGTACAACGTACGATATATAATAAAGGATACGTCCGGATACGGATACATAAAATAAATGCTAAAATTTATAACATTAATTTTCTTGGGCTCTCAGATAGCAAGGTATGTAGCGCGTTCGTCTTTGGTTAACGTGGTCCCGTGTTCGATTCCAGGTGAGAGCACCTATGAGTACGGAATAACTTTAATTGTCGCAGCACTTTTAATAATATAACTACTACCATTAATCTTCTAGTTAAAAACGAAAAATGGAAGTATAAAATAAAATAAAATATTGCGGAAAACAAACGATGCGAACTTTAAGCATAAAATGACGTATTTTAAAAATTAGTTGATACGTATAACATAATAAAAACGCATGAAAGCTATACAAAAAGAGTCCGTAAGTATTAAGGGGAAAGTATTACACAGAAGTGGATGAAATAAAAAAAACGTCTTAAAGTTATAACGAAAACAAAATACGTGTATGAATTATCCACATCATCGATGAAGAATCAACATAACCCAGCTTCAAACGCTACAACCCCAATATCTATTATTTGCACCCAATACCCTTTTATTGTGCCGCGATAGAATGAAAAACAACCGCAAACAATTCCTTCACAAATAACCATCTTTAAAAGGCCCGTTCCAGATCACAAAATAAATTGAAACACGCAAAATAGGCCCGTATCTTCCATCCCCTTCCTTGAATTGGATATGGCCGCCGTTTGGTCTTGAGAAACCCAGCATTACCCATTCCATCTTGCCCTCTTTCCACCGAAATCCCTTCCATTAAAGCTCACTTTGCTGCAGCCGATGGCGGCCGAACCAATCGCAAATGCACCCGAACCATTTCTTCGCTGCCCCATTACACCACAGACCGTCTCGCCCTCTGTGGAGAAAACCCTTCCCTGCAATCAGGAAGAAGTCCTCAGAACGATTTGTTTCGATTTCTCCCTTTTCGGCAATGCTAAAACAGACAAAATCTTCGTCACATCTTCCTCGTTCCGATTAACCTGTCGAACGTGTTCCCTGACGAGCGTCTGTCTAAACAGCCGGAGCGGCCCGCATTCAATTTCCAAGCCGACTGTCCCATTAGAAGTCCGCACGATGCAATTAGAAGCTGAGATCCTATTATTCGCCTCGGTGGGTAGACCGTAAATATTCTCCGTGGATTGGGACATGGTTTCCTCCCACGCATGCGTGACCTCCCAATGGGTGTGCAATTAACGTGAGCTACATTACTACTGCGCATATTTAACATCGCGTAATCGCTAAAATTTCAGAACGGAAAGGGTTAAGCGCAAATTTTCGGCAATACAACAACGTGTAGATTTCACTAAACGCCTAAATTTGAGTAAATTCTGCAATTTTTTGAAGAGATGTTTTCTTGTATCTTTTTATACATTCCCTTTTGTTTTCTTTATTTAGCACAATTTTTATTTATTCACAATTTAGCACATTTTTTCCATAAAGATTCCAACAATTGCAATTAGCAAGCTTTACGTCGACTTTCCTTAACCCTTACTGGCGAAGAATACTAACAATAATAGAAACTTGGTTCAAGAGTTGAACGGCATCTGAAGAAAAGGCGAAATTTAAAAGAAATGCACGAGCAGATGAATGGAAGCGTATAAAAGAGATTTATATCAGTACAGGAAAGTATGAATTAGCAGAGTGATTAAACGACATTAAAATACTCACCCCGAAAGGGAACAGGCTTATCGTTATGTATAGTTCATTTTTCTCGCGCTAAATAATACACACCTTCTGCAAGAATCTCTTTCTATTGCATACTTCAATAATATGAACTGTAAGACCATTTTTAAGCCAATTCATTGAAGTTCATAAATCATACAGGTTGTTTTTTTAATGATCACCACTCTATAATAGTTTTCCTAGTGCTTCTCCCTTTAATTTTTATAAATACTTTTTCTATTATGTCGCCGAACTCGTCGATACATTGTCAATAAGTCACCATGAAGGATACACTACGGTTTATATGAATAAATAAAAAATGATCTGCTAATGATTCTAAAAAGAGTTACAGGTATACTCTTTTATCAACCTCTGATATCAAATTATTGAGATTCCACGACTTTCATAATACAAAAACAAATGAGATTCCCTGCGGCTGGCAGAAGAAATTTTTTGTACAAGCAGCTGTAGAGAAACGTATGAACTAGTTAAGCTACGAGTAATAGGCGCTGAAAAAGTTAATCGACCGCGCGTTAGAGCTAAACTTACAAAGAACTCCTTCTCTGCGAGTAAAATCATTTATTACAAGAAAGTCCGATAAGGACTCCATTTAAGATATTGCAGAAAAAATCCCAGCGGCAATGATAAATGAATCGCTTTTTCAACGGCTTCCTGGTACATAAAGGCATACTAGAATACCCGCCAAGTTGGGACTATGAATTTTAGAGAATTACCACTTCGGCGTACGTTTCTCAAGCAGCCGCCCCGAATCTCTGATTTATGCCTCAGTCCCACGACACTCGCTTAAGAAGACTATTCAAACTCCGCCTCATTCGAAAGAAACACGAATTTCCAGAGATAAGAACCACGAGCAGAGACAAAAAAAAACCGAAAATACCGATAACCTCGATTGGAATTCTACTGTAGAAGTAAACGACTTCATCGTTACGGCTTAGAAGAAATGAAATAGCGGGGATCAGAACAATACCAGAAACAAAATACGTAAGGTTTCAGTTTCAGCTGAGGATATTAGCTTACAATAAGATTATTAGTTCATATCTAGGGGTAAAAAAAGAGTAAACTGTCTCAGTCTCGCCCTAATATAAAGTCGTTTGTTATTATTATTTTACCAATTGAGCAGTTTAATCGGTGCTACTTACGGGTATGTGCAATGAGCCAAAGGAGTCATAAATCAATGTTTTAATTAGAACTGTAAAAAGAGCACTCAATTATCGGAGCTGCCTTAACACTTTCATTAAGTCATCGAAAACATCACGGAATAGGAAGGACAACAAATACGCATTACGATTCATACCTTCTATTAGAGAGGAATGAATTCATAAAACGATATTTTACTACAGAATCTACCGCAAAATATTTATATATCAAAACAAAGATTCGATAGAAGAAGAGAGTTTGAATTGGGAAGATAAACGTAACAGCACAATAACAACAGTAAACACATGTGATTATATGTTGAATAAATAGCGAAAAGAAAATACAAAGTTGTATAGAAAAGAGACTCCATAAATCAAGCTCAATGTCTTATTAAATACGTAAAAATAAACAATTCTTCAATTAAATTTACATTTACATAAATACCCTGCAAGCCGCCTTTCGGGGTGTGGCAGGGGGTATTATTCTTACCATTAAATGATATTTATTAATGAAAATTAGCAATAAAAATAACGATAAGAATTTAAACTGATAAGAATAATCAACCTTAACAATAAAAAGAGAAAATTAAAGTTTTTCGATCATGGAACATTACAGAAATAATTAAAACGTACATACTTTATAGACTCCACTTATCTCACCAGGTAACCTTTCCACATGGTCAACGTTTGACCGATCAACTTTCTCTTTCAACGTTTTCCACTACATATCCGAAAAGGAACATGACCTTTTCCAAACAGTCATGGAAACATAGGGCTGGGGAAAATGTAAGAGACCAAGAGCAAATTAATAACAAACCGAGGACGCTTTCGCAAGTCATCGATCAGAAAACAAGGGCTAAAGCGAATAGCAGAAGAATAAATTAAATAAATGAGCTGAATAGTTTTCAAAAATAAGAAAAATTAATCCGAAAGAAAAATCCTTAAAGCTGGAAAATAGTTGACATTTTGGAGAAGGAATTTAAAATAATTATAAAAAAGTTATTCTTAAGATAGACGAAACGAAATGTAGTTGACGAAATTGCTACGGATGATTCCTAAGAACAACCTAATTTACTATCTTTCCTAAATTAGCGAACGCATTAAAACAATAACCGGTGAATTCCTAACCTAGAACAGCGTGTACAGTCTTTTACCCTTCCGTAGTATTGGAATCATTCAGTAAGTTCCTTAGGAACCTAAACAAAATAATCATTATTCAACAAGACTAAGTATTATCTCTAAAAATCATGAATTTATTTTTGATAAAATGCTCAGAGTAAAAAACTGATATTTTTCAAATCTTTCGTCGGTTTTTACAGCTTCTTATGTTTTACATTTACGTAATTTCTACACCGATTCTCAATGGCGCAAACGTGCGTATACCTGGGGCACCCCAGCAAATAACATGAAACCTCCATAGGGGTCCCTGCACTGCAGGAGGGTGTCAAGACATTCTACTAACCCTCAACATTTTCCAGCTGAACCTAAGAATTCGTAGAACCCTAATCGAGAAATACTGATCTATAGAGTACAATAGTCATAGATAGTCTACGGTTACTCGTAAAGCTTTCCAAACCAGTAAACCCCCAGCATAAGCCTTCACCTTGATTTTCTCCTCCTTTCAACATTCACCCTTCTATTTACATCCTTTACGATAACAACCTTCCCACTAGCTTCGTTCGTCCTATGACCTGACGGCAGATTCTACCCCTACAGGCGACCCCTCGACCCGATCTCCTCACGACATCTCGCTTTGGGGAAGGGAATAACGAAGATAATCCCTACGTTGCTCTCTTCCACCCTTTATCTCCTCGCTATAACATCTCCCCTCTGCAGCCCCGCCCATTCCGCCCCACACCTCTCTCACCCCCTGCCTTCCACTGCTGATCAATGCCGCCAGCCACTGAGATCGATATGCACCCCCTGGCTAGAGCACGTGTGCCAACCTTCCCCTCCCCAAAATCCTCTCGCCCTGCATATCCGTTCTCCTGCTCCATAAATTCACCCGTCGGAGCGCTGCCATTCCACACATCTCATCTCAGAGAGGGGGAGGATAACGAGAAAATGGCTTTCGTTGGGAAAGGAACTCGGAGTGTCTGCGACAGAAATGGACCAGTTCCGGAGAAGTACTACTATCAAAGGGAAAAGGAGTTGAAAACGTTGTCAGGGCCGCAACTGTCGAAAAGTGACCATTCTACCGATAAGCGGGGAAAGATATTATCTCGAATAGTGCTCGCAGAGGTGAAAGTAGCGGGCAGGATGTCTCAATCCCGGAATGGGATTTGTCTCGGGTGAATCTTTAGTTGTATGATAGAATGATTACACCGTTAGAATTAAAAGATCTTTAAACGAACGACCATTCCTTTTAACTAACACAAGTATTTTCTGCTTTCCTCTTTCCCTTTACCCTCGTACGTATAATAAAATATACCAATTGTCTCAAATTCTGAAGGTATGATTTTCCTACACTTAGAAAACCCGTTTAAGAAACAAAAAAAAGAGGACGAAATAGCCAATATACGGTGAGAGTATTTGAAGGTTTAAAAGACGCCTACTTAGGTACGAAGCGTATTTTTTTAAATCAAAGGTAAGAATACTCTTTTCCTTTCAATGCAGTGCAAGAGCACGCCCTACTTACTGAATTGGTTAATGATAATATATTCTCTTCATTCGCATAAATAGTATTTATCATAAAATAAGGGATTAAATAAAAATAAGCAAAATTCAGCTAATTTTATCTCTATGAGCAACAACGACTCAAGGAAAAATAAATTATGATAATCAACATGTTCCAGCTGTAAAATGGAAATGAAATTTATAAGCTGAATGGCAGGGCAATGGAATTCGTCGGAAGTTAGATCTGTTCTGAACTTTCAACTTCTTCCCGTTCCAGCCCGGTCTGTTTGTAACCCACAAAACAAAAAATGATGCAACTCTTCCCTATTACAGTTATAAAAGCTTGAACTCTAATAATGGAATGTTGATTTATACAGCTTCGGGGATGGTATGCAATATATTATTTTCATTATTCAAGTTATCACCGCAATGAATTTCTCCTTCACCAATGCCAAAATATATCTTAATCACTCAACCATCGTATTAGAATATTATTCACGTTTAAGTACATTCATTCTCTAGTTTAAAAACATTGGAAACTTTGCTGACAAACATCCAAGTTCAAAGGGAACGTTTACAAAGTTCACGTTCGTCACTCCCCGAAGGCACAGCTACAATGAAATCCATTCCGGTTGAAGGGAGTGAATCAAAGAAAATTTCAGAAAAACCCGCTGCAAAAATTTTCCTTCATTACCATGATACTCGAATAAAAGGGCCCTCTCGCGCCAACGATTATTCCCTTGAATATAATACGAGAAAAAAATAAAATTCGCGGATCGTGATAAATGAACGAGCCGGGGAATTTGAAAGAGATTGCGCTAAAACTAGATCCAGCCAGCCTTTCGAAACACGGACGCCATAAAATACAATTTTTCGCGCGGATTTCCTGGGGATTTTCCTCCGCCTGCCCCCCGAGAAGGCACGAATAGGCGTCCTGGGACTTCAATGGGGCTGAGAAGGGAAAAAACCCAGAATTCCATGCCTCTGCTACACCTGGAGAGATTTTTTCCCTCGTAGTGTATTAGATCAATCTTTTTCCCGCCTAAAAAGCAGAGTTATGGCCCCATTTGACGATAAGAGTTGGAGGGAGAATGGGAGTCATCATTCGTCTCGGAAGTAACGCATCGAGTCTCAAATTAAGGGAGAAAATGTCGACGCGAGGGAGAAAGAATGAGTTGGAGGAGTGAATCGAAAGAGATAAAAGAATTGCAGAAAATGCTGAAAAAGGGGACGGGAAAACATGGGAGATTTCGACTGTTAATCTTGTGGGTAAGTAATGGGTTGAAAAACCATCGTGGACTCGAGTTTCAGGGTTTCCCAAGGGACCAATTCCTAAAAGTAAAAAGGGGTAGAATTGATTTTTTTATGCAACTGAAAGTTGGCTTCGCATTAACTGTAAAGAAGGGATCGCCTTGAGGGGCAATAATCACTTGGGTGGACAGGTGCGAGTTTTAATACAAAAAAAACTACCATCATCTTGATTATCGTGTTTGAATGTTGAGAACAAATTTTTTCTTATCTTATTTCTAACCCGTCTTCTTAAAATTACAAGTTTATTAAGTGCCTCATCATCACTGACGTTATTATTGACAGCAATGAAGATCACTAATAAAGTAAAGCGGATATCATACTGAAGAGCTTATCAACTGGTGTACTATAAGTAAGTTTATGATCCTTTTCATAACTTCCGCGAGTTCAGCATACTGGCAAAATAAAATAATCGTGTGCCTAAAAATACTACATATTTCATTACTAAGAAGCAGCAAGAAAACTGAAATTCCAACGAGGAAAAATATCGAAAGCTTGAAATGGCAAAAAGAAACTTCAATGCTTATAATGGACTCCACAAGAAATTTCACCTCAGAGGGCAATATTCGTATAGAACCTTAAGTAGTCTTCCAACGAGATTCTACAGCAGAATTGCTGAAGAAAAAATTTATTTCATTGTGAAACAATGGAAGAGAATATTTTTAATCAAGCAAACTCGAGATGAACGGGTTCGATGCACATAAATATAAAAAAACGAATTTATCTAGAAATCATAAATGAATCAGCAACCTTCCCGACTTTATTTCGAAATCAATTAATCACATTACGAAAAGCTGCCCGTTTCGACTTTGCGATGAACTCAAATTAATTATTTTTAGATATTCGAATGAATCGGGAATGGATTTACAAGAACGTCGCTTCCCTCCCTAAAATATGAAAACAGGTTCCGAAAAAGAGGCCGTTAAGTAAGCAAATTTAATAGCTAAAATTTTTGGAAATCATGGAGGCGAAATGTCTCGGGGCTGATTTATGGCAAGCATTTTACAAAATGAGAGAAAAATGAATCGTTTTTGGGATGATTTCCATTGCCATCAATCATCCCTTCTGCCACACGTCTTCGATTAAACGATACATTACATTCGCCAGGGCAGTCAGCGGGCGTTTGATGAATTGGCCAGTATTTATCCCCGTAATCGACGGCATTATTATTATTATTCTTTTTAAAACGATGAAATCGGCATCGATAAGTGATAGGTCGATGGGCTTCGCAAAATGAAGAGTCCAAAAGCTTTCGAACCTCTAATCTTTCATCGACGTGACAGGAGAAGGGATTGAAGCACTTTGCAGTATTAAATAAGGTGAATACATCGGTAATTCGGAGAGAAGTTTATGGTTAAATAGTAAACGGACTCGATATGACTACGTTATGATATTAGCAATATTTAACATCATATATGTAGCTATAATTAATATGACGAAAACAACATGCTGAAGAATGGTTTCTTTATATTACCCAATTTTATTACTGAATGGTAGAATATTTTTCTAATTAAAAGAATCAGAATTCTAGGCAAAAATACCTTTTTTTATTTAAATTTAAATTACGTATATTCTACAATCCAAAAAAATTAAAGCTCAAGCATCACGCAACTACATAATATACTAACGAATACGGAATAATTTGATTATTTACGTCGAACTTTTTGGTAATCTTGCTCGAAATAAACTGAGAACTCCAACAGGAAAATAGGCACACTTAAATTCCGAAAACACTGGAAGCTTAACGGAAACGTTTCAGTTCCATATACCAAGAATAAAACATGTCCGAAAAAAGAAAATTTTAACATACAAAAACGTGTCGCTTAATACTGAATAATTATTCATAAATATTTTCAATGGTGGGCTAAATTCATAACTATAGGTATGCATTAGTTTTTCTTCTATTCCATCGCGGTAATAGTGGTGAGAAAAAGAATGTTATATTAGACATACTTGTTCATAACATACATAATTGGGATTTGGAAACTGATACACATTCTGACAAATCACTGCAATATACGAAATGAAAAGGTGAAAGCAGAAAATTCAACAGGAAATGTGGATGTAGGATATAAAATAAGCACGGAGAAAGTGGAAAAAAACCACTCCAGAAAGATATTTTCCGGTGTAAGAACATTTGATGTGGATGGAGAAAATTTTACAGACTCGTAAGAGGATATACGAGAAAAAACTCGGGGAGTTAGCGAAAATTACTGGAGAGGGCGGAAGCGGGACTCCGTGCATTAGAAAAGGAAGGAGGGAGAGAGAGATCCGTGAGGAAAACGATGAAAAAAACGCAAAAAAATTGCGTCAGCGAGCGTGAGAACGCCGTGAGTCAAACGTGCTAATCAAAGCTGAAGGTAGTGAGGAAACAGAATAGAAAAAGTTGGAGAATGAAACGGACTTGATAACATAAAAGATTCTGCTAAAGACAGCATGAGAGATGGCATACAAAAAGAGCATGAGTACGGAATATTAACACAAGAAATACACGATGGAGTCCAAATGAGGTATGGTACCGGAATTAAAAAGGATGAAACTTGGGAAAAGTGAGAGAGGGATAGGCTAAGGTACCAAAGTAAAAATTAAATGAAGAAGTGACTTCGATAAAATAGAGGTAGTTGGAGCTTCAATAAGTAAAGGAGTTATTAAAGAAGTTATTTTCAAATTGAACTCTGGAAGATTTAATTTCTTATTTAGTGAGACGGTTAGTAGAAAGGAATCACGTAAAGACAAAACAGCACTAAAACAAACGGCGAACGAAAAAGTAATCACTAGCAACCCTCATTGGAAAAAGAATAAAATGATTAACCGACACCGTTCAGAAACAATGCCTATGCAACCGTGATTGGTCCTTCGCCTTCATCATTCACATTACTACATAACCTCAAATGATTAATGAATAACTAATGAATTTCTAGGGAGGGTGATGGATTGCGCTTTAATATCATATTAATATCGGCGCCCTTATGATTTATCATTTAAAAATATATTAACGCCTCGAAAAAAATAGGTAAAATAACAAGCAAGTAATAAAAATTTAAATAATAGCTGTTGCTTCCGATTCTTCACCTAAAATTGTCCGAAAAATGAACGTGTTCCAATAACTTATAAATATGCAGGATCTCTATTCGCTCCGTCGATGAATCATAAATATTCAACAGCAGTTTAGGCATCCGGTACATTGGCGATCATTAGGGTTTAAGCTCGTTTTCGAGAAATCGAATATTGATATGAGCTTCGGTAAATACGACATCGTAATAAAACGAGCCTATTCCTCAAAGATACAAATTTACTTCCAATTTATTCACGCCACGGCTACGCTAAATTTGCCTGACATCAAATTGCACCTTTTTCAGCAGCTATCTTCCATCTTTTTCCCAAATCGCCGCAAAATCCTCTCCAGCTAATCCCGCCCTCTGCATCAATCGACCCATCGATCTTCCCGAGTGAAAAGCGATAAAAAAAGAACATCGAGGCCGCGGACGGTAGCAAACCGCAAATTGCCCGAAACGCCAGCTTCCGAAGACATCAATGAGGCAAGAGGGTTCGAGATGTACTCGACTCTGCCTCTCTCTACGGTGCGGGTAACCCTTCTTTAAGGATTCAATTGCCGTAGTGAGTGGCGGTCGGATTTGAGGAGATGGGGGTAGCGAGGCACCCCACTCCCATCCCAAATTGAGAGCAAATAGCGAAAGGGAGGCGAAAGCTCTTCTAATTTGCATCCCCACGCACCGGCGGCATGACAAACGTCGCTTAAAGCACCTTTGGTTCCAAATGTATCTTATATTAATCGATGAGAGGATGTATTAATAACTCGCTCTTGGGCAAGTGGGACCGTTAGGGTTTGTGAAGGACTTGCAAGGAGAATGCGAGAGGAGAGAGAGAGAGAGAGAGAGAGAACAAGGAACGCGGATTAGGACGAAGAGGGGCCCCCGCGGGAGCGTGGTAAAGGGAATAATCAATGAGATGGGAAGTGTGGTAAACAGCGAAGAGGATCGACGAGAACAAAGGTGCGGAATCACATGGTTTTGGGAAGGAAGATTAATGGGAGCGAGGGATTTAAATATTTTCATTTTTCAGCCTTGGCACTCACTACGTTCAGATAGAAAACACATCGATGAAGAAGATAAATACTGTCACTTCTGCATTCTACTAATCATATGTAAAGTTAATTATCGTCACAGGTTGACTAATGTTATAGTGGTATCTACGGGAAACATAAGAAACATTTTAGAAAGAATTTTCCGAAAATATACTGAAAGAAATCCATGAGCTATCCTCGAAAACCAAACTGTATTAAAATTGAAAACATATCCCAACTGAGTATTTGTTAAAAGTACATAATGGAGGTGGAATTTTCTAATCACGGACATTTAACAAACCGGAACTAGAAAAAAACTAGTTGTGAATTAACAACATTGAATGTCATGATTCAGCTTCCTTGACCCAAAATTCATTCGCTAAATTTCAAAAATGTTTACGGAAAATTTTCTTCTTGTAACAAAGCAATGCCATCAAAAAGAATTCCTCCAAGGCTTTTAAGAAGATCACGTTACATATAGGTTAAAGCAACAAAGATAAAGTAGCCGGATATTTCCGTTTCAGAATTTAACATAAAAACAGTAATTCAAATATAAAAAGTATACATACAGTGACATTCTTATCAACCAAAACGCTTTCCGGGGTTTCACTTCAGATTAAGCTACTTTCCTATAACACATTCACATGTCCTAGGAGTGCGTAATCCGATAGAATACATTGGCATCTTCCAACGGAAATTTCTACCCTGCCTCAAATTGGGAATTAATATACCATAATAAATTTTACAGATGTTCTTGTAAGACGTTTTAACTGCATTCTTCCAAGCCGATTGCAACCACAGCAAGAGAGAGATACATCAATATGTTAGTATTTACTATTCTTCCAACAGAAACATGAGCTCGGCACGTTTCAAACTTATCCTAGACCACGACGAAACCGGCGTTAAGAGCAGTACATAAGACTCTTCTCACCCGAACTGCACAGACGTCACATCTCCCGCAAAACAGAAAATTCCCCAAACCACATCATCCTTCCGCAAGCTTCGTGACTGTTCATTTTCAACGCATTTTACCGTAAAAGAGCATTAAATCACGCTCCCGCCTCATCAGCCCCCATAACTACAGACATCGGCGATAACTCTTCCTTCCATAAATATATTTTCGCGCTTCATTGCATCCCTTTTCACTCGTTGCACAGCCGTTGTTTACCTCATTCATCAATCACACCACACCATGCGATTTAATCCCTTGCCCCCTGCTCTTCCATTTCTTTAAAATAAAAAATGTTTCCCGGAGAGCCTACTGGCATCCTATGTCTTCCCCTCTATTTCCTCAAAACTTCCCATTTTTTGTTCGCCAGCCATCAATCTTGCGGGAGAAAAAAATAATTTTAAAAGGGGAAGAAAAAGTTTCAAATGAATTAACAGTTTCGCATACCGGCAAAATTTACTCATTAAGCTATCAAACGAAGCCTTCAAATCATCGATCCATAAAAGAATGAAGTCTAACAGGATACGCGTGGATAAAGAAAGAAAAGGATAACGTAAAAACACGAAAGAAAATATTATTTCACGCACAAAATTAAAGCAAACATAATCTAAGCATTCTCAGTGGAAAGATATTTCATACACATGACAAAAGGGAGGTCATACATTTAGAAGGCTGAAGATGCAAGGGCGCACCTAAAACAGATTTTTCGTTTTGCCAACTGAGATATCGCCGAGATTATTACAAGTTATTGTCATTTGCGCGTTTCAGTAATGTTTTTAGGTAGAGCATTTTTTAAAACAAAATTACAATGCAATAATAATCGCCAAGTTTCTGGAAATAATCAACTTGTGCAACGGTCATTTAAAATACAACAGGAACTTCTAAAATATACTAGCTATATTTTATCTCTTCTCTTGTGCAGAGATTGTACTCAAGTCCTCCAAGGGACATTGGGTAAATCTAGGGGGTGCCTTGATACAGAAGTATTTGTCTTGTTCCTGACCTCATAGCTGAAATCAAATAATATTGGGTTCAAGGAAAAACAAAAGAATACAATTTTTGGTGACCCATTGAACATTTTGGTTATCGCAGTTTTAATCTTCAATTTATTTTCTTATAAAAATCGTAGTAGATCATAGTCGGAGGCAGTTTGTAGAGAAGGAGAAGGGGTTATAGGATACAAAAGTCGAGGAAAAACTTCTCTAATGGCATCACATCATCATCAGCAGCCTAAGATACACCAACAACTACTCAGCATCACTTGTATCAGTTATCAAAATATACATGCACTCATGTCCAACCCCAGATGTCGCTCGCGACACTGGCTATGACATAGAGATGCCGTCCGAGATAATTATTCATTTAGGTGAATGAAAGAAGATGTACCACCGAAATAAGAAAAGGGGGGAAAAGATCGATAAAAAAATCGAAACGTCATATAAGGAAAAGGAAGCTGCACAGGAGGAAGGCAAACAGAGAATAAAGAGAGCAGTACCAAAAGGAGGGAAACGGAGACCGAAAAAGGGATGAGTTAGAGGCGGAATGTCACGAGGATGGCAAGCAAGCAAGAGGGCGTGCCGGCGAAATTCTATTCAGACCCAAAAAGGGTACGTGCTGTACACTTCAGAGGCTTCCAACCCCGTCTGACTAAGATGGAGGCCATCTGGCGGGTGGCTGTGCAAATAAGCTCCGCTTCTTTCCACAAGAAAGAAAAAATAAAACAAACGGACGGGAAAGGGATGAAAAAACGAAAGGGAGAGCAAGCAACACGTTTCGTCTCCATGCGACTGCAAACATAAGTCGATCAAATCTCTTCCGTGCCCGTTTTCCTCATTCCCCGCGTTTCATTATTAAAAGCAGGCCTGAAGGATTTCCCCATAAAAGAATGGGTAAAGATTCTCTGTCACGAGGCACACCGCCAGCCATCGATGGCACAATTTATTGCGTTTATGAAAATCCTACGTCACCTGATCTCATTATGCAGTAATCTGAAACATCTTCTAGAAATACTTCACCCTTTAACTAACGATAGTGAACATTATACACGTTTAATTATTTTGGCGAGAGAAACCTTCATATTGTAACAAAAATCGTTTTTCTGGGCGATGTTTATCTTTAATCATTAACCCACACTAACACAAAATATAAACACTCGTTCAGAGATTTAAAATTTATTATTGCATTCTTGAAGTATTTTGTAAAAGAATGACACCAAGAACACGTCAGAAGACGGTTGCTAACGTAAACAGACGCCACAAGGATAAATAAACCATAAAGAAACAACAGTGCGTTGAGTACAACGGTTTAGCTTGACTTACTTTACCATTAATTCCGTTAAGTGTAGTGGTTTTGGTAGCGGTAGTAGTATAAACAGTTAACGGTAATGATGGCGGAAGCCAAGAGTACACACAAATCACTCTCGAGTTAAATGACATATCCATTAACTAACTACCTGATGAAGTTCGCAACTTAAATTGAAATGTACAATTCTCCACAATTCAAACACGAAAAACTTTCTGAAGTCTCAAGTATTTTTGAGTACATTTTTACATTAACCTACTTTTTTCTACCTCTCCTAATACTTGTCCTTTTCCTATTTTTTCATTCAGCTTCAATCCTTGAGCAAAATTCACATAATTGTGAAGTGATCTCACATAACCGAGCGCTTTTGATCTTGTATTAAATGCAATTAACTTCGGAAACAATTCAACAGTCTCTTGATCTCCATACGTCATATACGATTGCAGCAGACGAAAGAAAAATGTCCTTCCAACTGTTCCGCGAAAACCTGCCAATTCTCTCCAACTTGCAGAAAGTGAATGAGAGAGCTATAATGGGAGAAAGAGGAAAGTAAAAACACTTTATCGGAGACTTTCCTTCTCTCGCTTATTTGTCTTGGATGATTTTCTCCCACTCTTTCGGTAACTCTCAAGGTTTGTTTTTAAAACCACATTTTATCCTTCTCGACTTTTTCTTGGAATGTTTACCCCTACCAGTGGAGTTGGCCAAAAGATTTGGGAAATGTCCAGAGAGCAGGATCTTTAACCACTCCGATGAATATGAAAACGGCAGACCGAGCTGATCTTATGATACCGCATGACGAGGGGAAAAAAGACATCAATGCAGGAATAAGAAGCACAATTGAATATAAAATACTGTACGACCTTTATTCAGTGATAAGATCGAATATGTCTCTCCTGTGAAACCAATGATGACGCAACGACTTGATAATGAGTTGATTTAACGCATAAGATAATGTTTTATGCTTCTTAAAACCTGTTAATACCAGAAAAATAATCTAGGAGCGAATCATTTGTTTAAAATTTCTGTTTTCGGGAAGCTCTTAAAATGATAGGTCAGAATTCGATAGTTTACCTCCAATAAGTTAGATTCTAGAATTAAAATAGTTCATCTATTCGTACAAAGTAACTAATTGTATAAATAAACTGATAATTATATACTGTAAATACAAATGAAACCCAGGTGTTAGATTATTTTAGTGTTAGCGAATTCCCACCTGTCTTAAAACATCTGCACTTTAGAATCCCTGCCTTAAAGAGGAGAACGCACAGACTTCGGTCTATACTTGAAAATTTTATTGAGTAACTTAGGTTAAATTAATTTTGTAAAAAACCGGATGTTCGCCAAAGAATCTACATTCATTTCTCTATTACAAAAAAACTAAATCATTAAAGAAGCCAGTGACATCATTATCATTTAGATAGAACAGTATACCACCGAGTGTAATTCCTTCGCACAACGATGGCACGCACTTAACAACCCCAGGAAAAAACAGCATAAGCCAAGCAATGATCTTCATTTGCTTCCAAGCAAAAGGCTTCCCTTATTCATTCCTAATCACAATAAATGTGCACGAACACTCCCGATTTCGAAGCCGCCACGGCGATTACATGCAAGAAAACCCACGCCCCTCTTAAATTGCTAATGATATCTCACTAGTTATCGACTCGCCTGTTTAAATATATGCGGAAAACACGCTTCACGAAGAGCGCGAAACGCTATATCATTCCGCGAGGGAATTGATTACTTCTAATTTATCTCGGTTCGTGCGCGTGCTCGCTCGCATTTGATGCAAGGCATCCGTGCACACGAGAAGTTTTCCTCACAACATCTGTCGCGTCTCGCAAAACCGGATTTTGCCCTCTGGTGCATGACGGAGGGAAGAGGCGAGGGGGAAAGAACACGGGAGAAATAAGGAGAGATGAGATTAAGAGGAATAAATGGAGTAAGATAGTGGGCAATATAGGGGGAGAGGAAACCAATCAAATAAAGGAAGATAGAGTGTGTTATGAAATACTTCATCCTATTCAACGACCTCAGTTTTAGCAAAGATTGGATCCGTTTATTTTTTGTCTCTCACCGTTTGAAAATTGGCAATTTTCTTATTACCTCTCACACAAGAAGAATCAAACACCACAAAATTTTCCACTGTATATTACTACATGTTTGATAACTAAGCAAAACATTAAGAGTTGAACACTTTTTAGTTAGAGCAAAAGCAGAGAATTAACAAGTTTCCATACGGAAACTTTTGGTGTTTACACCCCCTGCCACACGCCGAAGGGCGGCTTGGAGGGTATTTATGTAGATGTATTCAAATTATAGAATCGAATATTTCTTAACTTAAAACTTAAATATGAGCCTATAGTCCTTAACCTTTACCCCTCAAAAAGAAAATCTTAGGGATTCAGAACAATAAAATCGAAATTAAACCGTTTTATTTGACCGGCTAAATCGAAGACGGAATTTCGGAAGACGGAAAATTTCAAATTAACCCACTGACTGTTAATTTGAATTGAAAAGTACTTTATCTGTTATTTATAAGTATACAAAACATTTCCGGGACTGGAAAATATTTAGTAATATAACTTCGACGTCGACATTTCCGAGACTTCCGGGCAATTAAGTAAATAATTCAGTAGGATGGAAAATGACGATATGATTTTCTCTATAACGTAGGCTATATAGATATCTTCTGATGTAACCTTAAGGGCTTCTTAACATAACAGTTAAAGCAGTTGGCATTTCCCTCGCCATGACGGCATACTAAAGAATTTTGTTTTCACAGTTCGACGCTTAAAACATATAGCTCTAAGGCAAATGTCTCAATATATACATGCTGTTAACCACAACTGATGTAACAAATCAGAAAATATATCAAATGAAAGATTCAAATAAGCATAAACATTTGGAGTAGAATCTAGAAACGTAATAAGCACTTATGAAGTTCACACTTGCCTGACACACACAGAAGCACAATCGTCCTATCCTTCAATGGCTGCTATTTCAAAAACTGACACTTTCCCAATATAACCTCCTTAATGGAAAAGCGCGTCGAAGTTCCCATCAAAGGAATCCCCACCTTGCAAGGCAAATATCAAACAACCGCCGATCTCTCCCCAACAAACTAAATTACATTTCCCCAAAGGACCTTAAAATGCCCTCCTAATCACCTACAATTTCCCTAACGCTCATTAATTTACTCGGGAAAGGTCTCCTTTTCATAAAAAGGTCCCATTAACGAGGCGGAGGCAGAGAAATACGTCCAGATACCCGAAAAAAATGAGCCGCGCAGAGCGGAGGGAAAAAGAATTTTTACAACCTGTTCTCTCCTTCCGAACCCTTCGCCCTTTCTCCTTTCCTACGGCGATCTTCATCTTGGCCACGAACTCGACTCTGTCTCATCCATCATCCATTTTAACGAAGAGCCGTCTCATTGGCGCATTGGTGTCTTTCTCTTCCGACAGGAAGAGATTTGAGGAATGGAGAGTATTAAGAGGGAGAGAAATGAAATGAGGACGAGAAGGAAGAGCGAGGAAAGCGAAATCAAAGGCCCATCAATCCTCGGTAAGCAGCGCTGAGATAAAATTAATGTCGATAACGCGTCAATGTGAGGCTAACATAACAATGAGGGAGATAAAAGAGAAGAAAAAAGCGAGAGAGGAAAATTTTCCTTGAGTTTTCACGGGCGAACGACAAGATAGAATAACGAGGAGGAATTATTTTTACTTCACAGAATAAAGACATTTTCTCGGGTTTACGACTGAAATCTTTTGCTTTTTCTTGGTCTTAGTTGATTGAATGAAGGACGCTCAACGCGATGGTAGACTAGGCTTCATTTGAACAGTAAACAGATGTTCTCGTTTTAAGACTAAATACTTGAGACTAAAGACTTGTTTTGATGTTAACGGTTTGCTCGCAACTTTATTTCAACATCTTCATTCGCATACTTTCTGACTTCACGTCAACCGATGAATAAACTAAATAAAGCTTTGTAAAGGGAGTAGTTTATATAACTTTCGAAGGAACTATTGGGCGTTCTTTTGCATTCAATTTAAAACTAAATAAAATTTACTACAAATTTATTTCTAATACGTTTCCTCGTGGGATGAGCGCGTTTCCCGATATTTGCCAAGATACACTACCAAACGAAAATTTATAATTTTTTATAAAAATGGTCAATGTTTAAGAACTGTTTTTTGGAAAGTTCTAAACATACGGAGCCAAGGAACCAATTTTGAGCTTAAGATATAGAAAATGTAATGATCTTTGAAATCTAATTGAATAACTTTTTCTGTAGGACGCATACTTAAAGAGAATTCGAGCAAAAGCCGAGAAAGCGCGAAAATTTCATTGTTTTTGGAAAGTACGCAGATGGTACAGGTCTTTCGAATCGCAAAATTAGTTTCCTACAACCGACTAGAGTTCTCACAACGTATTAAGAACTGCATGACTTTTTGCAAGGTCGAGCCCTTTTTTGCGTATTAATTTATTGGACTACAATAGGGAATAATATTTTTGAATGTATCGGCCGAACATAAAATCGATTCCCCATCTCAAACATTGAAGTAATTTTCTGATTTTAGCGAGGACCAAATAAATTAAAAAATCCTGGGAATGTGGATGTGAATAAACTGATGGGTTATATGTAAGAAGGGACTTGATAATCCCAATCTCGTCCGCAATAAAGACTATTCTATGCTATTGATGGATGCGAATTAAGAAAAGTGTTACACAGGTTACTTCACACTCAGAGTAAGGTCTACGGTAAATTACCTTCTCAAAATTTTGATCTGCAGACCAACTTTTAAAACTGGCAGGCACTTCATTCAACGAGCAACGCGACCAATTTCTGTCGAATCACAATCCTCTCATAATACTGATATAATACAAAAGAGACCGCTCAGAGGAACGTTAATCACTGTCCGATGGAGATATTCACATGGTATTAGCGCGGGGAAGATTTGGGGCGAACAGATTTTCTTTCTGTTGAAAAAATATCCCTCTCTTGTGTGTTATGAGACCCCAAAAATGTGGGTTAATCCCAGACTGTCCCGTCCACTCTGATGGTACGAAATTATCTCAACAATGACCAAACGGACGAGATCTTTCGCAAGATACACTCGCGATTTCTTTTTAAATATCAGCGAGTTCAAAAAGCGGGGGGTGGAAGAGTCGGTCGCATTCGAGATGAAAAAAGAAAAGCCCCAATAAGAACGGGAATGGAAGAAACCACCGCCGCGGAATTGGGGCGCTGACGTCGCTCGGAGATGAAAGGAAAACAAACAATGGAAGTGAGAGACGCCGCATAATAAAAAGCACTAGAGAGAAAGGAGAGGAACTCTGAGGCTGGTTTGGCACTGCTTTTCTGGGGGAGAGAGAGCAACGTATAGGAGATGGAATTAGAAAAGGAAAACTGAAAGTGTATCGAGGCGAGCTCTTACAAGTTGGATCACAAATGTCATAACGAAATTTGCTACTAGTAAGGAAGGAGAGAGCGGAGTTTATGAGGTTACATCTAAGTCCTTATAATCCAGAAAATCTAACGCATTACTCAAACATTTCAAGTCTGCAAATAAGAAGAAGGTAAAATAATAAGAAACTGAAATACCGATCTATTTAAGAAAAGTAATATCGACCAGACATTAGACTGCATAAAAACAATAATTTTTGCTGTGAATAAGAAAAGTTTAAAATGAACTTTGAAACGACAATACAGAGATATAAATTTAAATGATCGAGAAATGGAATTTTGGCGCTTTTACACGAGCGACTGCAAATAAAAATAATGCTCAATTGTGTAATTCCGCTTAAGATTAAACAATTCTCAATAAAATATATCCATTATTGTTTTCTACTTGTAATCAGAAAGGCTTTACAAATAATACCAGCCACTAATTGCTTTAAGGGTGAAAACATTAAATTTTGTAATGTATCATGATACATAGAATTATAACTCATTTGAAACGCTCTGGCTATATTAGTATCAAACTCCAACTACTAAGGTCATTCAAGGAAACGAAATAAATAGCGGCTGAGTCCCGAGTCATATTTGGATCATTCCTTTATACCCACTGCTTCATTATCAACAGATGAATTATAACTTACTAAAATAAAGTTTTCATTAATAAAAGATCTGCTTACGCGCATAGATAGCAATTTACAATTAAAGGCTCCTTCATTTCCTCATAAACGCATTCTCTTTCAACGAGGCACATAACTCATAAGAACCATTCCGCGAGTTTTCCTTTTGTTTCAAAATGCCTCATCTTATCTACAGACCAGTTTTAAAGCTGATTGCGTACCTACTCATTAAACGGTGTCAAAGGGTAGAGTGCTGGAAAAAGAGGATGACGTATTCGTAGAAAAGGACGATCGTGCAGCAACGAGCCACTCGTGAGTAGAAGAGCAGAAGGATGATTTCAAAATGACGTCGAAGCGATAAGAGACCAGCGCTCGTCTTTTGTTCTCCTTTTTAGAAGATACATGCGGGTGCACGCACAGCAAGAACGCGATGCACGTGTTTGCAAAGAGCCGACGGCGGAACTGGAAAGAGAAGAGGAGGAAGTTGATCCCTCCCCTTTCTCCTGACTTGATATTGAGAGTGGCACAAAACTCGTACGTTGCCCTAGGCCTTCGAAAATGAGCTTGGATAAGTTACGAGACGAAGTAAGGTCTACACATCAACCAAACGCCCACAAATTCTGCAAAAAAATCACCCTAACAAAATTTTCCAAATTTCTTATCTAATAAGAGCGAAAATTCACGCAAGTGTTCTCGGAATCAAAGTTGAAACAAATTAGGAAAGTGAAAGGAATAATAAATCCTTGGCTGACAAAAGGGCATTAAAAATAAGAAAACAGACGTCACTAAGAATGTAAGATCCCGGGAACAAAACCAATTAAGTCAACAAGAACATAAATCAACCTTTAAGTGAAAGACTTACGAGTAAATGAACGCCACAAGTGCACATTAGCACGGTAACCAATGACGAATAAATGGACGTCGTTACCTAAATAACTCTTCATCTACCTACTAGTTCATGCGCTATCACAAATAACGCTAACAAGACATTTACCTTGAAGAACGTTTTATCCCTATTAAATCTGAATCCATCGCGCAATCAAATGAATCAAACATCTCAAGGTACATACATTCAAGAAGAGATTTAGCAACAAACTCTAGCACGGATTTTTCCACATTCGGCATAATCTCTATTTAAGAATCTGAAGTGAGAACATGAATAGTTTAATATCTAACGAAGACAACGAAGAAGTCTGAAAATCCCAGTTTTCCGGAATTTTTCCCGAATCTTAATAACTTATCCAGGTGTTCCTAAAAACTTTTCAACACCGTTTGATCGATTGTGACTTCATCATTGTACTACACTTATCAATAATCACGATCAGATCACCACTTAAGTAAAATTAAAAAGATATCCTTAAGCAAATGACTTTAGCACATCTTTATATCTGTTACGTCTTGTTTTTAATCAGACTGAATATACAGCTAACAGACAAAGATGACAAAAAATACCGGTATACAAGCTCAAATACACGAAAGCAAAATAAAGAAGGAAATGTAACTAAACGAAGGTCATAAGTCTGCCGTTTTAGAGCACTAAGGAGAAGGAGGAAGTGAACTATGCCGATGTGGAGGAAAGAAGATAAAGAATTAGGAGAGCAGACGGGAAAGGGGATGTAGCGTAGGTTGGAATGCCACCATCCGGTCAGTCGCTTCGACTTCCGGCCTCCGGGCATTAGCTTCTGGCTCTCCCGACCCAATGGAGGGAATGAGAAAATCGCGAAGGGAGATATGGAGGTGATCGAATGAAGGAAGAAGGGAGATAAAGAAAAGAAAAAGGGGGTTCACGAGATGAAGAGAGAGAGAGGAATGGGCTGATATAAGGTTAGGAGTCAAGAGGATAAAGGAACTTAGGGTAGATACAAGCAAGGGGATTACCAGAGAAAAGGCTGATGCTCAAAACTGGGAAGGGTTTCGTAAAGAGGGGAGATAGATGCTGATGGTAGATAATGTACAAGGAGAGCGTGAAACGGGAATAAGTAAAGTGAAAGGAAGTAATGTCAGGCTGAAAGGAAAAAAGAAAATGTAGAAAGACAGAAATTACGAAAGAAAGGGAAATTTACTAATTTGATATTTGGCTACTCAAAAATAAAAGGAATTGTATAATGAGATCATTGAAATCCGATAGGATACAGAAAAACATAATTGACTGAAAAAGTATAAAACGAATAAACGAGAAGTAAGAAGACTGAAATCCTCTAAATAACTAAAAATTCAGCATGAACAAGATCTGGACTACTCCTCATCTCATCTTTCAAACAGACAAAGATAAAAAAATCAGCATAAATGAGGTTTTTAGAACAAATTAGATCAATGGGAAAAAAGCACTTGGTTTTCTGACTGGAAAACGTAACAATCTTCCACGACCGATAAGAATCTTTACTTTTACGATCAAACATTCGTATTGAAGTACGGAATATTTGCGGAAGACAATTACTAAATGAGAAAATAATAAAATGAGTCAATTAATTCAAGCATGCTAATTTGAAATAACCCGATTAAAATGCAAAATTCGGAAAATTTATCAGCAGCAACATTAATTTCATCCATTACAAACATAAACAAAGAACATTCAGGAACACGAAAAGAAACCAAGAAAGTCATAGATCACCGAATAATTATAATATAAACAAACCTTTAAATAAACCATTTCCGCTCTTTATTTAGCCTCATCATTCCCACATGTGAAGGATATACTTCGGAACCAAGGCAACTGAGACTTATTTACTTCCAGACACGTCTGACGCCTTTAGCACCAATGACTATAATGACGATTAACCCCGCGATAACCCACGGTAGACCCTTCTTGCGCTTGGTTCAACGATCTTATTCGATTTCGAGATAAGCACGCGTGCGAATCGCGTGAGATCGCAATCCGATTAACGATTTGCAGCTAAGGATCGCCTCTTACAGCACGCGAAAGCAAACTTGAACAGATGGAAGACGAATCATGGGAATCGCAAGCGACCACTAGCATCGAACCTCGATTAGTTCGACGTAATTAATGAGCAGAGAGATAATATTACTCTCGAGGTTCTCGGGCTTTCCGAAGTAAAAATTACGAATCAGCTGCGTAATTTGTCTTATTGCTCCTCATTTATTCGTTTTATAATTTTTCATTTACTTATCTTTTTCTGTATCCTCTCAAATAATGTCATTAGGAATTTATTTTTTTAAGAGCATAATTATTTCCTACTTATTTATTTCACAGGAAAATACTGATGAACATTGCATACAATTTTCCTTAAGTATGCCATCTTAACTTTTTTCCCGTTAACGCTTCTCTACCTGGAAATGGGAGAAGGGTAAATAACTTCGAAAAATTAGGTAACTTGTTATCGTAACACGTTAAAATAATAAAATAAATCATTCGCGTAAAGGTAGTGAATGATTCCAGGAAAGCCCAGAATAAAAATGAAACTGAAATAAAATCAAAATCTTTCCCTAATTACATTTATATATTCCCTAGGAAATGAAACCTTCCCTTTAGATTAAATATCTAAGGGACTACACCCTTTCCACAACTTTTCCTAAAATATTTTTCCCAATTTCATCAACGCAATAGGTTTTCAACAACATATATATGAAAGACTTTATCAGGACTAATTCTTGAATCTTTCACAGTTCTCGATATAAAATTATCTCGTAAGAAATTATCGCACAATTATACACTCAAATTTACAAGTAAACAATTTTTCAAAATCGAAGCTATGATATACATCATAGTATTTACAGAAAACATACGCAATTAGGCACAAATGGCATACCAACTGAGAAGCATACCCAAAAAAATTTTATAACACTTATTATTCATTGAATGAGCCGAAAAAAAAACATAAATCAAAAAACATATCAATAAACTTTCATTATAAATGCAAAATTAATAGCTAAACATGTTTCATCATGAAAAGGCGAAGAAACCAAAAAAAAAGAGAGAAATCAATAACCGAGAGGTAAAGGGTTATGACTACCGATCAATCATAACGATGTTCGAACAACTCATTTCCTACGAGAGCCGTAATTAATTTGGAAAAACCTCAAAACATGCAAGCTGGGCAAATACCTTGATATCACCAAACATAAATTTTTCCCCTTCTGCTAATCAGCCATTCCATGAAAAAAATCTAAACTTCTTTCAAAATGTACATGAAATCCATTGAAAAAAACTTTGATGAACACGTATTTTAACCTAGAGGCCATTTATCACGAGACCACAACGTGCTGGCTACAAACACATAAGCCCTCCATACTTTATCAGCTGCGGTTATAGGAAAAGGAGCGGAACGATAATTTTTTCCACGACGAATCAAATCCGAAGAAATAAAAACAGAATATTAACGACCAGAGTTTAGAGAGGGGAAGAGAAAAAATACCAGCGCCGCAAGAATCTTAAATTCACGCCGGGAATTACGACCGTCCTACAAGCCAAACAATTCGTTGAAGAGAGTTCGGAAGGACTCCGACGGTGCGCGTATTAATCAAACGGAAATGTTAAACTGGTGAGAAAAATAGCTATTTTAGACATCGTAGAGAATTTTATACCCGAAAAACTTGTCCTGATTGGAATTTATCCACAATTATATAAGGCCTAATACACATCTGAGAATGTAATTTTCTTGTCTAAGGAATCAAATCTGAAAAATTTTCTTCAAGTTTATCACCGAACAGTGTGGGCAAAGAGGTTCCAACTCTGATATGAGGTTTGTAAAACGCAAAATCTACTGCAACTTTTAAAACTTATAAATTTACCCAAAGGAAATTAAATTTAGTCAATAACCTCTCGTTCAAATCCAACCTACGTGCTTGCACAGACGTTTCCAAATTTCGGTGAAACATTTCATTTCCATTCATTTCAATAAGCAACTCCGTCAATGGATATTAAAACTATATCGTCGTAGATAATATTTCTAAATATATATTGTGACAGAACTTATGCCAAGTTTGCTTAGACTCCTTTCCGATTCAGTGAATCCCTATAACTCTATTTTTCACATAGAGCAATAACAAAAGGTATAACTCAATATTCTTCTTAACTTCTAACAGGATGAACTATAACACGTGCCTCTATAACTACGAACATTTTATACGGAAGAGGAGACTCAAGAGCCCAATCTAGTAAAGACGCCATTCACCTGTTTCGTATGTTACAGTTGATACCACGTAGCTGTTTCTAACAGCTGTCAGTCCCATAATTTCGCTACGTTTTATCCAAACCCAAACAACACTCATCCAAACAGCAAAAGGAATCGCCTTGGCGACCTCTACGTATTCCACGTATCTTCCTTCTGTTCTGAATTCTCATAGAGAGGGAGAAAGTGGAAGTTTCCAGCAGCACGATTTTACGGTCTCAGTTCGGATTCTTTTGATGACCGCTTTTTCGTGAAAGGGATTTACTGCAAGAGGAAGATATATTTACGTTTCCCCAATTGGCTACAAAGGAGCTAATTGGGCGGAGTCTATTGGAGTAGAGGAAAGAGAATTCCGAAGAGTTAGGAAACACATGCAGAAAAGGGAAAACAGAAGAAAAGGGTGCAAATTCATTTCCTGCAAAAAGACTACCAGAACCAAAATTAAAGCTCTTGAATCGAACTTTATGGTATAGATATTAACCCTCCTCTTTAATTGATGAATGGAAAATATGAGTATTTTTACCTTCATTATCAAAATTACTTGTTTTTGCTATAATATAGTTCTCTAATTAGAATGAACAATAACTATACTGAAGGCTTTTTCAAACTCTGAATTAATATTTTTAAGTTAATAAATGGGTTACTACATGTGGCAGAGACATACTTCTCTCTTAAACAAACCTCTGCACCGAAAAGGAGGGAGAATAATACTTTTTCCACAGTTTATTGAGCCACAAACTTCTGCATTTTAAAGTTAATGTGAAGAGTTCAACACACACAAAGAACTAAATACGGCATTCTCGATAAAACTAGATAAATGAAGAAAGAAAACGGAAATGGGATACACGAGTCACAATAAAGGCACATACATATGATAAGTGCAGACAAGGAAATATGTAGATGAAGCTGTAACTACAACAAGAGTTGAGTATTAATATTAAAAATAAACTGAAGCTATAAAATCGTAGCGGGAGAAATATTGACATAATCTTACCCAAACATTGTAGCTTCGTTTCCATTATTTTCAACAGCATTGTCCAATAATATATCACCATCGGTGAAAATAAATGGCAAGATTTCAAAACTATTTTTTTTCTCTCGTTTTACTACATCCACTCACTTTCCAATTTTATTTCAAGAATCTCTCTCCTGGTAAGCAAAAGGTCGAACTCTCATGCGTCAAATAAGGAAGGTGATTTTGATCGGAGTTGGTTATCATAATAAAAGGTTGAGGTCATTGATTCAGTATGCAGACAAAACGGATATAATGAATTTATAACAAGACGCTTCCTATAAACGGGGAATATACAATCATCATCCCTGATTTTGGTCTTGGGGAAACAATCTCTTCACAGCTTTCTATGGTTGCGCGACTCATTACATAGGAACATAATTTTATACAACATATTCTATCAAAAAGGCTGCTAACTTCAAGGTCCTTTATATAGACTGCGGGAAAAATATATCTAAGGCCGAATGAGTCTACTCAAACCCTCCGTAGTGGAACCACACGCGACGATCGAAGACGCGGTCAACTATTACACTGTTTAACCACATGGTCCGTCGGCAAAGGGCCGTCACGGAGGAGGGGACGGTCAAAGGGCTGGGGACGGAAGTCGAGTAGGGCGGGGACGCAGAGTAGCGAAACGGGCAATCTATTACCGGGTCGAGCAAAAGCAGTCATCATAATATTTCGCCGTTTCGGACGTTAGTGGGTCACGCCCGTTAACAATCCCCCGGCGCGAATCTGCAATCACTTCGTAAAAAAATGAACAACGGCGAGCGAAAGAAGAGAATTACTTCAGAGTGAAAAACATTTACACTGCTCATCGTTATGGCCGAAACGAGACCGCGCATGCACGCTTCATAGACTACGAAGTCGCATAAAAACAGCACCGGGAAAAACTGAAATTTATACCCCCAGCGACTACCACAAATGGATTGATTATCTATCGTCAATACGAGAGACAAATCAATGCGTCGTTCTGTAAAGTGCTGCATTTCCAAATGTGAAATCGAGGATTCGTCCCATGGGTAAATCGTGGTTGACTTTATTAGCGTGAAAACGGCAGTACGTGAGGAAGAATTCATTTTTTATACACTGTTCTATCATGGTTGACGCCTATCAGCGAATGCCGAGGCATGTTCCACAAAAATGGATCAAAAAAATAATAATAAGTTGAAGAAATTTTATTCGATCGATTACTTAAATCATGTCCCCGAACCTAAGCAAGAAACGGTATCGTAATCTAAATAATTGGTAAAACAGGGACCTTTATGTTATGATATGGTTAGAGTAGTTATAATTCACCGCACTACAATCGCAATTTTTCATTTACATATTTCTCACAGGGTTAAGAACGAGGATAACTTGCAATATTTTCTTCGTGTATTTTAAACATTTTTCAAAGTAACACGTATTTTATGGTGATAGGCTGGAATAAGAAGAGACTGGCCAGTCTCAATATCGCCGATTATGGACGTTAACTAGCTAACAGCAGAAAGTCCCATCCAGACACTACTCATAAAAACATAGAAGGTGCATACCGCTATATCAAATCACACTTATAGATATCAGGGGCGCAGCTCGATTCCTATGCGGCCCCCACGAAGGTACTTATTTGGGCATCTAAAAAGATATCTTCTTATGTTCCTTCATCCCGAGTCCCCCGCTTTGCAGAGGTTTTCGCTACGCTACTTATTATATACCTACTAGAGATAACTATCTACTAGATGAACATATAGATGTATCTAACAAAGTATAGATTATGTAATGGTAACCGTAAAACAGTCGAAGAATCTTAGCTTCCGGTAACTTTGGCAATCCTCCAATCCGTTTTACTGAATATACAATCTGCCAATGAAAGGACGATCACACGAATACCTCGTTACCATAATGGAGCCATTAATGAAAAAGGGTAAAAAGAACTTTTGAACTTAATCCGCCGAGTACAACAGAAACTGTATAGAACGCCTTGGTAATTAATCTTCAGAAGATTATAAAGGTACTCCGACCTCGCTAAGGTGTAACCTATTTAACCCAACGGCCACTAAAACAAGGAGTCATACCCGATTAAAAAGGAATCGAACAGCAATGAACAACAAAATTATGGCGATGATTCCTTCCATGTGCTTCCTATTCTCACTTCGTTTGAAATTATGCTGTGGTTGTGTAAAGCACAGATAGAAGATTTATCCAGTGCCGACATAAACATAACCGTCTTTGGGGCCGAGCAAAGCCTTTTAACAAGTCCAATTCATCATCTCCTCCCTCGTTTTTTTATCTCTTTGAAATCAAAACAAGACAGCCCTTTCGACGCAGTGAGAGTGGAATAAAAAACATCATTTGAGTGATCGTTGTAGAAAGTCGAGAGCGCGCTGAAAGGTCATACGTCACGGAACACAGCGCACTTACAAACGAGAGTATAAAGCGATTTCTTTCTTTTATGCTTCCTGAATGCCGTTACTTTTTTGGACCTCTCGAACCTTATTAATGTAATGAAATTATCTAGATCGTAGAACTTGTCTTATTTCTAATGTCAAGCGGCTGATCCGTAGTCGAAACCGATTAATTATCGATTTACTCAGTCATTGGAGTGCGAGCTACTACATCTCTCTAGAATTTAGATAAACTACAGAATGATAAAATCAACCAAGTAACAACAACTGAAGGCGATACTACTAATTTTTCTCCTCACATTAGATCTATGGACACATCAACTTCCCAACGGCAAATATCAAAGCAATCCTTAGGAAATTTTTCAAAACTAATAAAAATCGAGATCGAAAAATGTATTTACTCAGACTTGGCAAATATTCGACCTCTCTTCAAAAAAAGAGAAAATCCGTCTCTTCTCGAAACTTTAAATAAAGAATTTATGAACAGAAATACAGCTATATATATAGCAGTCATGCTTTAAAACAGTCCGTAATCCACAAATAAAAGGACCTCATTCACAACACTAAGCTCAATGATGGGAAGGAAATAATATAGCACGGAAAAGTCGTGCGGCTGAATCCCAATGATAAACAGGAATAAAAATGGTTGTTCCGTGGTTAGAATACCCGCCCGGAAAGTGAGAGACCTGGGTTCGTCTCTCTGTCATGTGGCTATTTTTTACAAGGTTATTCTTGTAATTTTTTACAAGTTTATTCTTGTAACACTAAGCTCAGAGGAAAATATCAATGATGCCGTTTCGGAACGGGTCAAAGACATCGGAGCCTCCAATTCACTCCTATCCATTCATCTACTCAGTAGGAATCTAGCTCGCGACCATTACGGCAGTTGTCAGACTCCTTGAAAAGCAGACCACCGGGTATGTTAGATTTATATTAGACAGTCAAGGAGAGAGAGGTTACTGTTGACGTGGAACGATTGACATTAGAATGAAGAATTTGCTTCGAGCTTCTAAAGACAAACAAAATCTATCGGTAAACATCATTCCTAAACAATTATGAAGTTATAACCACTATTACCAAAGATTTTTAATAACCAGCTAGATAGCCTACCTACCAATAGGTTTCTTAAATTTGAAATAAAAAAAACGAAAGCATATATTATAAATGGACTAACATAATACTGACTCTTTTGACTAGCAATATAATATTCTGTTCGTGGTGTAGTTAATTTTAATTTTTTAAATTTTGTTATATGTATATAAGTAAGTCAGTATGAAGTAGTAGTGGTAAAAAGGTTACGACAGCTTAGGTTATTTCGTACATAGGCTTCCACCGGAAATCGAACCCGGGAACGCTTTCACTGATGGTCGAACTCTGTTCATAACTATTAAATTTTTTTGCAAATATCTTAATTTTTGGGTATACGTAATTAATACTACCAGAAGGCTATAAGTTATTTACAGCATTTTATACCTTATACTCCCCATTATGTTATGAATAAGAATTTTTATAAGAATTTAATGAGTTTCTCCTATTTCTTTTAATTCGAATACCCTACTCTTACTAACCAAAGCACTCACCGATGACTCACTGCATGTTAACTTAGGGTTACTCGTTTTGAATTTATTTTAATTACGTTGATTTGTACAAACATATGTAGTAAACCAAAACGACCGTGATAAAGAAAACAAAAATGAAATGATAGAGGAAAAATATTTATGTAAAATACTACTTCTAAACACTTTCAAGACTTTATCTAACTTTCTAATTAATTGATTCTAATTTATCTAACTCTCTTAAATGCAGGATAAAAGAAAATGAGCGAGTTTCTAAAAATAAAATCATACAGATTTACCGCGAGAATATTCCACCAATTATAAAAGCCTTATGAGTAAGCCTTCAAGATCAAGAACATACGAAGAAGGGTAGGAGAGTACGAGATTTGGCGATGAATAACACAAAGACAGACCCTTAACTTAGCTGCAGAGTACATATGGCATCGACAATAAGAATTACGGATGGAATGAACCATGCGCCCGCTAAACCCGAACGTAAACCTGGTTGCCAAGCGCACGAGCGAATAAATACCGATTTTTAATGAAAAATGGAGGGAAGCGTAATACCCTGAGCCCACAATGCGGACGCCAACCCATTTGCATCAGTTTAATGGATAAAAAAAACCCTGCGATGAAAAGCGTTGCGTCCGAAAAAAAGGGACGCGGGAGATTTCGCTGGAAAGACGGATAAAAGAAGGGCGGGGTGCGCCTCGCTGGGAATGCCTCGATTAGCGAAAAAAAAGACAAAACAAAACACGGCCGATAACGACGAGATCTGAGGATAATATTTCCTATGCGGCCCCCACGAAGGTACTTATTTGGGCATCTAAAAAGATATCTTCTTATGTTCCTTCATCCCGAGTCCCCCGCTTTGCAGAGGTTTNACACAAAGACAGACCCTTAACTTAGCTGCAGAGTACATATGGCATCGACAATAAGAATTACGGATGGAATGAACCATGCGCCCGCTAAACCCGAACGTAAACCTGGTTGCCAAGCGCACGAGCGAATAAATACCGATTTTTAATGAAAAATGGAGGGAAGCGTAATACCCTGAGCCCACAATGCGGACGCCAACCCATTTGCATCAGTTTAATGGATAAAAAAAACCCTGCGATGAAAAGCGTTGCGTCCGAAAAAAAGGGACGCGGGAGATTTCGCTGGAAAGACGGATAAAAGAAGGGCGGGGTGCGCCTCGCTGGGAATGCCTCGATTAGCGAAAAAAAAGACAAAACAAAACACGGCCGATAACGACGAGATCTGAGGATAATATAAACAACCTTTTTTCGAAGGGCGGAGGAAAAAGTATAGCTAGAGGCATTGAAATTCGAGCAGGATGACAGATTTGGCAAAAAAATTCGGAATATTTGCGAATTCCTCCGCTTCGCTCTTCATATCCACTGCGAAAAATGCACAGGTGAAACGGAGAGGGTGGAAGAAAATTGGAAAACACATTACAGTTAGAAGCAAAAGCAAACCCTAGAAGCTTCAATAACGTTACTAATTGGCAATTTCCTTCACTGGTAAAAGAATATCTTTGTTCGATAATAAATTACGAAAATTAATTAAAATGATTCTTAACTTTAATTTACAAACGTATCTTGATGTACTTTTTACCGCATTTGAAAGGTAGATCTCCTTAAAAAAATTTAATGGACTGAAGATCTTTTGATACGGAAAATAACAGGAATTTATATACCCAACTGTAGGAATTTACATTACTGAATTACCGAAAATGTCGATACATAAAAACCCGATTCCGACGATTCTAACTTTTTCAACTTCGTTGACGATATAATTCGGTAATTCGATACATCACCACTTTCGTTCTTTAATAGTTATTAATACGCCAATTGCTATGTTGCATCGCGACGCGAGATTTATAAGCACTGTCCAATTTTAAAGCAGATGGGGTACATTTAAATAAACTCTTTTGAATGATGGTCGATAATAAATATACACTGAGCACATCAACTGTTAATAACAGTTCAGAGTATTTAACCGAACCATTGATTCATGGCCGAACAAAAGTTTCGGAGCAACATTTCACAATAGGAAATCTATCGATATGCTTATACGCGGGAGGCAGGATTGGTTGGCGTAGAAAGGCCTATCAGTAGGGTAGCAGTGTTCCCTATTCTCCGCAAAATTCTCCCAGGTGTCAGTGGCCCCAGAGGGAAGGAGCAAAGGTCTACAATCCCCTCCACCGACCCACCCAATTCCCCTTCCTTTCCACAATCCCCTAACCTCCATCTCCGTTTTCTTATTGCTTCCTTTCTCTCGCAAAATTGTGCAGACACAGACATTCCCTTTTTCCTTCAATTCCGCTTTTCCACGCCACCGAAAATCTGAAGCAACTTTCAAATGGTCCCCCCACATCGCACAGCAAAAGTCATTATCCTAAACTTTCAGACTTGGAATCAAACGATAATTGCGAAATAACTATTACAATCGAGTACTCTTTTCATATATTGTAGGTAATTTGCAGTGTAAATTTAAGAGATCGAGACGCAACGTCAATTAAACCGACTTCTTTCTTACTGTGCCTTACAAGAATATGTGTTTATAAATGAGATCAGTTAAAATCTCATTTAAATGTATAATTGCTATGAAACGCCACTGTACATTCATCCATTACACCTTACGAGGTACAATACAATTGTATAATTGAAAAATTTCGTAGAATACAAATTTAATACCTGAAGATACGATTATTTTGTTATGTTTCTATTGTCTTTTAGCATAAGATAGGCTTCATACTGGTCTAATTCATGCAATGATGCAAGTCAATGCTTAATATCATAGTTACTCTTGGTAAAACTTTCGATTTAGCCACTCA
The DNA here is from genome assembly GCA_000376725.2 of Ladona fulva. Taxonomy (NCBI): domain Eukaryota; kingdom Metazoa; phylum Arthropoda; class Insecta; order Odonata; family Libellulidae; genus Ladona; species Ladona fulva. The sequence continues at coordinate 259,954 of KZ308210.1, read as the reverse complement.
ATTAAACATTGATGTGAACTGAGCTGGGACAAAGGTCCTTTCTGGAATGAACTACGAACGCTAACTTCATAATTGTTTAGCTAAATCTGTAAATCGCATTTACATGATAGAATCACGTTAATCATTCGCAAGAAAGACAAAAGATAAAGAAAATCTTCATGATTATCGGAATACAATAACAAATGAGCTTACTCAACATATCTACTCACTTGCTGAACGCATCACTCGTAAATAAAGATACGTACATCCCAAAATTTTCAAGAACAGAATAACCAGGAAGCAAACATCGTCAATTTATTTTCGAAAAATACCTTTGAATAAAACACCTGCTTAAGCCGCTGATAGATATCCTTAACCCACTCACTTAGCAAAAAATAACCCTCCCGATCCAAATCTCCCTACCTTTCCGAAACTTTTACTACAATTCCTCTCCCATCTAAAATTTCATCTTCCGATAAGCCAACCCCACTCACATTCCCCGACTTATACTTTTCATTTCACGTCACCCGATCTCCTTCTATTTCCCTAACCACCGAAAAAATCTCTCACAACTCTTTCATCATCTTCTACTGCACCTCGGGATCCTTCTTTATTCCGAGGACCTTTCACTTCTCCCAGGGACCTGCTTCCCAACAGAGAACCTCCTTCCTTCCACCCCCGCACCCTCCCCTAAAACCACCATCAAAACTCACTCCACGATCAATCTGTCGGCAGGGCGTAGGCTGCCCCCTGGCGGGAAGAGAGGAAGTGAAAGGCGATGGAAGTGAAAGGAGGTGGAAGAGATGTGAAAGGAAGTGGAAGAGGGTCGAATGGGGCGACACGGATCCGGAGAATGGAAGAGGAAGAGAGGGAAGCCGACAAACGAACTCATCTGCTACTTCCTACCTCGTGACGAACGACAGGTTCTTTTCACGAGCGACACGCTTGGGGAGACTATGGCTTATGAAGTATCAATTAGAAGCCAAAGAAGTTATTAACATAGACTAAGGTTTTAAATCTTCAATTGGGGAGGGAACATCATTGACTTTATTACTGTCAATTAATTGCTACTTTTCTCTTAAAGACACATTTTCCGGAATCGAATATTAAGATACAAACTCAAGCAGAAAATTATGCGATATGGAATTACAACGGCTTTTCATTTAAATTACGATGAATGCCAATTTCAACAAAAAATATGGCATTGCTTCCGCAAGTAGTTGGCGTATCTTCAGTTTAACAACGCTTGTAGCATATTTATCCCGTTAGCTGTAAGCTACTGAAACTACTTTGGCTATTTATTAAAACCTAGTCAGAAGTAATTCCTGAAAAACTTTTCTTACTGAAGCCGTGCTGAGTTTGGCTACTTTCTGAGGTATTTATCATAATTCCTAACTAACCAATTGTCATTCATTTAAGCACCAGGTACATGTAGGTTAAATCACAGACGGAAAACATCATTAATTAAAACCTATTGAGTTAGAGGTATCCCATATCAAAAAGCAACCCAAAGAACACTGGCAAAAATACTGAGTATTTTTCGCTAAAATATGTATAATAATATTATTTCACGAAGTACCAACAAAACAAATATAAATACGCAAATTCAAGAACCAAACAAAACAGAGGATCGAACTAAATCGCTAAAGAGAATGTAAAAAATGCAGAGAAAACAAAACAACTGAAGAATTAGTTTGATTTACGGTAAAATAAATATATAAAGACTTGGCAAAACATTTCCGCAGAAACATATAAGGAACTGAATTTATTGAATTTGAACCTACCTTTAAGCATTTAAACTCGTCCGATGAAATTAGTTCCTAATTAAACAACTCTCTTAAACATTTGACTGAATTCCTCCTCCATTCAATCATTCAACGCGATACATCAACACCATGAGGACATCGAACCCTTAATTACGTCGAAAGGCATTTGCTGTAAATGGAAAACTTCCGGAGTACCGACTGATAAACAGTTCTCCTCAACGGAGCATTAAAAATAAAATCCCCATTAATTTCTATGTGACTCGCCTCTGCCCTAAACTGTACCTCACTTAATGACGGTTTGAAATAGCGGCCATAAGAGGAAGGAAAAGGGAACCTGGAAATGATGGTGAAGAGTCAGCAGAGAGAAGGGCGGCGGAGGGCGACGTCGATAGCTTTATGAGAGGGTGACTAGGTGACGGAGACGTGATGGAAGAGGTAGCGAAAAATAAAACCAGAGGGTGGCCATGAAGGAGGAGAGGAAGGAAAGGGCAAATGGACGAGATATCACGGATGGGAGTGACTGAAGGGATTTATGATCGGGTTGAGATTGCGAAGGGACTGCGGCTGGATGTCTACAGTTTCTAGAGACTGATGCAGAGGCGAAAGAAAGTATTGCCGACTTGCGACACAGGCGACGTAAAAACGAGACGCATATGAGACACTGAAAGTTTTCCCTTAGCTTCCACATATCTACTCGTATGTCGACTTTAGGAGTAACCCTTTGAGCCTGATACAGCAGGAAAATGACGTCATCATACCGCAACACGGGAACTATATCGATGTCTAATTATACGTAAATGCCTCGAACCTTATTTCTATATTTATTAACGAATTCGATAACTTTTCCGTACTGCATGAACATTTGCTACACGGGCTAAATTGTAGATGGGGCTTTCTAGTCTCGACTTCGCCTGGTGCTGCCAGTTCGCTAAGTCAAGATCTTTTTATACGAGTAAATGAATGTATTTTGCAACCTAGATTTAAAAAATGAGTACGGGTGTGTGCATAGAAAATTACAAATGTGTCTTGATGCAACAAAATCTAATAGAAACTTTTCATTTCATAAATGTCAACACTTGTATTTGTAAATAAAGTATCACTACAAGAATACCACTGCCATGGGTACGTAATATATTACCCTGTTATTATAAAACTTCAGTCTTAAGTAAATTCATCACGCAATTTTATATCGTACAGTGTTTCATCGAAAACGCTAAGGGCTCCAAGATGGCTAAGTTGGCAGCCCTTGATGAAAGCGGTACCAGGTTCAGTTCCCGATGAAGGCCCATATCTGCGAAGTGACCTCAGCCGTCGAAGCTCTTTTAAAAGTACTGCTAGCAATCGCCTCCAGAATAGTTTCGCAATACTGACCCAATCAATCGTCCAATCCTCAGATAGAAATAGAAAGAAGTCCATTATGTTGCGGTTGCAATTTATCTAGAAGCATGAGAATCTGAATGGCTGATATTAGATACGTGAGATACATTCGCTACGCGACGTTCACCAGTCCTCGGTGATAATTCTCCCGTTAATTAATTTTATGAATCTGTCACAACATTTTCAACACTAATGCGAGCTACTAAAAAGAGAGATAACCGATTTCAATTGGGTCACGGCCAAAGTTGCCTTCACTCTACCCGAGGCAGTGGTTTCCTGTGTAAGAGCTTCGTGCATGACTAGCATCGCTATGGGGCTCTAAAAAATTGTCGTGAGCGATCATCCGCGTCCTAAATTTCTATTAGCGTGTACCATTAGCTGCAGTCCACTCACGGATGCTAGGAGAAATTAGAGTAAGCTCAGGCCTCGTCCTAATTAGTTACGTCACGTAAATATCCTACACGTCAGCGTTATTTACGAAATACTTCCGAGTTGGATACAATATCTACATTGTTTGCATGCCTATCGTATGTGGGCGTCGTCATTTTCATTAACTGCACGAAATGCTGATACATATCGCAAGATTAATAAGGGTTTTACTACCAGCCAATGCAAATACCAACAAAAAAAAATTCATGACACTGGGAATATTTTAAATACATTTATCTATAACTGTGAATCTAAAGGCATCGTTGATTAGTTCTTCGCGTTGATAGTTTTACGATTACATTTCACGAAAACAAAGAGAAGTCGATCGAAAAAACTGATGAAGAGGAGAAAAAATAGAGCAATAAGGAACAAGAGCCTATAGGAGGCAAAGGTGGAAATAATCAACGTAGAGAAAGACAGGTAAATATAACCAGAGGCAGATGTTGGTAAGTATTTAAATCTGGAGTAATTAGGAGTGGAAGCGATTAATAGGAGAGACATAATCTGAAGGCAAACAACCAACAATACTCTCACTTGATACCTTTGAGAATTACGGATGGCCAACTCGTTTACACTCAAATCGAATCAAAGAAGAGTGATAAACAATTATATACCAAAACAAGTTAGAAAGAATCCAATACGAACCACGTTGATAAAATTTCAGATCTTTCTGACAACAAGAGGGGACAACCCCTGCGGAATAGGCAACCAGTAGTGTTCTCTGATAGGGTCGACAGTCTAGTTTACACACACAAACGCAACACGTTCCCAGAAAGCGCCAAGACCATCGAGGCTGAGATTAAAGTAACCAATTTACATCCTAAGTATAATGTAAATTTTTGACGGATGGAATTAGCTTCGCGACGTCGGCTTAGCGAAACCATCGATCTATAGACACAACAGCAGTATTCTTACTTTATCTATCGTGATTGCAGTAATTGAGACTGTCTCGTAGAGCTTTCTAATAAATACATCACAAATACAAAACCTAAGAAAATGGTTCAGGCTGATGATCAACTACTAACCCACTACCGCCGATCGCAAATGAAACAAACATTCTCCCCCTAACTAACGCGTTAATTTCCACCCACTCCCTTCAGAGGTCGTTGAACACAAGTCGTGCGTGGGAGGGCGTGCGCGCTATTTCCCTCCGCTGCCTTTGCCGTAAGCGTGATGTAGGTCGTGTCTCAGAGCACGGAAGGGGACTGAGCCAAGGAATCCGCTCTTGCACCTTCGCGGACGAGTTGATCGTGTTATATAGGAAAGCATAAAACCTTCGACGCCTTGAAAAAGCCTCTCTCCTCTTTATGTACGACAGAATGCAACATTAAGTTTCCGCATGGCAATCGAGCTTAAAATGTAACGAAAACATGTCAACTCGTAGGACAAATTAATTTTTTTGAAGCTACCAGAATAAACTTTGTTTACGAAGGAAAGATTCACTTACTTCCCGAGAGCTTAAAATACAGTGATACGGAATTCTAAGGGTAAAGTTTACCACAAAATTTTCTGAATAAAAATGTCACAGCATTTATAAGGTTATATTTATATGAAAATTATAAACCGTAAATCATCCTACAATAGATTCAAACCAGGTAGAGGAAAATCCTAATATACTAAACTTAGACCAAAATGCCACCCACGAGTTGATAAATTTTAATCTCCGCAACTTATGTCTAGATAGATGTGAGATAGATAAATCTCTTTGGATGAATTACACTATCGCCTATTTGAATTATTCTTGTTTAGACTAAACATTTATTCTGAACCGAATACTCCGTTTGCTTAAACAGTTTTAACAATATATTTATAATATAATCGATGGTAGACGCCGTCAATTTGTGGAACTCCATCATGTAGGCATAAAAAACACCGTGTCATGATGAGGTGGCATGATGGTTTGATGACTAGCTATTAGTTGAAACCGGTCGTGTTAAGGAAATATACTGTGGACATTTAGTGTTTTTTATTCCTACCTTATATATTTATCATTTTATTGGTCGTAATCGTACTTGAAGGCGTTACAATCAACATAAAAATAATAAACATTAAGGTAGTCTTTGTTTGCCCTCATGGTTAAAATTTTTTCCAAAAGTCAACTAATAATAGCAGAATATACAATTGAACATTTCCGGCCCAAAAGAATCTATATTGAATTCCACCAATGTGGCGCGATCCATAACACCTCGTAATTTACTAAACAATTAACAAAACATATGTAAATCAAACAAGGGTTGAACACAGGAGGAATTCATTTCTGAATCAAATTTCACCTCCATCCCTCCGAACCCTAAAATCAACATGTATAATCAAATCGCGAAACCCCTTGTAGAGAAGGGGCGTGTGGTTCCCCGCAGTTATGGCACGCGATCCATGGCAAAGTGCCCCACGTGAGATTCAATCCTCTCCCTATCGGAAGCAGTGGCACGGTTTCAAACGGCACACGCCATCCTCTGGCCAATTGGAATGCCGAGAGCGAATGGAAAGGCCCGCGCCATGAGTCCCATCATATTTCTCCGATGAGCACGAATTGATTGTTGTGAGAGATCGCCCTTGAGGACCTATTCTACCAACGAGATGCTGGCACGTGCGACCCCTTTTACGAAATAAATGAAGAAGAGATTAACTGGGGGTCCGTGGGCGAACCAACCAAATTGAGAATGCCAAAGAAACGGAGCCAACAATGCTCTAGCGACACAATTGACGAATCAATCTCTCCACAACTGGAAGAGGAACCTCAACCCCTTAACATCGTAACTCAGATCCATTTTAACAGGAATTTTCGTACATCTACTCAAAAAGCCTGTGAGCCGCCTTTTGGCGAGTCTAATTATCTTTATTGTCGCGTATGGTGCGCTAAAAATGAAGCGGCTAGTTCTAGAGTCCATTTCCCTTATTTCTCTGCTATTCATCCAATTCTTAAAGGAGACTTTACAGTACTATGAACGTATTTATAATTTCAAAATATACACAAAGAAACTAAAACCATCTTCGTGAATAAGCATAAGATTTATAATGATGTAGAAGAAAAATGTAAATAGTATTGTACTGAAAGGAGAGAAAGACCAGTAAAAGCCCAATGTGGTGAATAGGACGTCAAAGAGAAGAACCAAGTTTAAAGAATAAAGAAGAAAATAGGAGATATGTGGACGTTTTAGGAACGTTGGATGCAGGAATAGGAAATCACAGAGAAGTAGACTAAATGATCGAGTTAAGTAAGGTATCATATAATAATAATACTTTTCACAATCATATAGTGAAAATTATGATTGATATGCTTCTGTGTCCTAATGAACTGGAGTATAATATTAACCTTTAACCAAAGCAGTTTTGTTTTTTTATTTTTTTTGATAAGTCGCCAATTAGGTATTACACTTTAATTCATAGACAGAATCAAATTGTTCAGTATTATGCTGCACATTACAAACTAAATCTTGTCTACCTCACTATAAACCTAAAAAAAATACACAACTTCAGGTTGCAATCGTCTACAGCATTCGAAAAGAATTGGTTAATTTTCTCGACAAAAAAGCATAGCTTCTCAGGCACTACTCAAAGACTTCTAATGAAAAGCATTGTTCGAAGTCGACCAAATCGATTCTTTGAGATGCAAATTCAAATCGGTAGAAAACACACACAAATCTATGCACGCATTCCCCATTGAAACTTCCATTTACAATGCAAAAATAGAAACTTCGACACGCGAGGCGCTGGTGTCGAAGTGAAAGACCTGAATTGAGTGGAATTGAAAGAGGAGAATGCTAAAGCTGCAGAAAAAGGTGGCTGGGCGCGAAAGAGTATGGGAGATGAATATGAAAGCGAGAGGGGCCGGACAATTCATCGATTCGTGGAAATATGAACAGAGGGAGGCAAACGGAAGGGGAGAATAAAAAATGAAATACGATAAAAATCGCAAAAAACAAACGACTGGCGCACCATGCAGCCCTCCTACAAAGCTAATACAAGGTATGAATATAAATATGAGGAACATACATGGATGAGATTGAGAGAATGGGACGAAGGATAAGATAGAAGCAAAGCAGAGACCTCTTCCAAGCAATAAAAAACTAAAAAATGAGAAAAATATCTCAGGACCTACGGACGAATTAATTGGATCCAAAAGCCCATTGTTGAGCGCAAAAGGCATTCTTTCCCAAAAAATAAATATATATAACCCCATTGTGGAAGCTTTGATTCCCTCCAGGATTATAGTAGGGCATAAAAAAGGGATTCCTATAAGTGGGCAGGGTTCCCTGAAGCTCATCCTTTCCTCGCTGCTAGCATTCTCGCACTTTTCTGGGATTCGTGCCTTTTAACGACGATGGAATCGGACGTTTTAATTTGTCAGGAACATCAACAAAGTGATACGCCAATTTCCCAATTCGTAATTTTTTCCGGGAAACAAAAACAGGAGCCAGGGAGATTGCTAAAACAATAAAGAGACTTAATTGGTCGAATGCAGTTATTTGCGATTCCATCCCGTGGAAAATCTGAAATCTCAATGGAGACAAGCAATATAGATGTTCACGAAATGCCGTTCCTCTTCGATGAAACGACTATTTTGAAAAACAGTTTTACTTTTGCAGCGTCGTCTATCGAGATTGAAATAATAGAATTTTAAACCGACTAGGCCAATGTGTGGAGATATTTAACGACTTCCGCGATAAAATTAAACGAATATCTTTCCAAAACTGCTCACCAGAATGTTTAATCAAAATCCGACCCGCAATAATCGTTCTTAAATTAACAACATCCCTTATCTATCCCGACTTTTCCTTAATGCCCTGCAGACAAGATCAAACCCGCGATATAATTAAAGGCAATCGATTACTACTTGATCCCGAGATGGGGCACCGATTAAGTCTTCCAACGGAACCATATCCTCGCTAAACTGCCGCGAAACTTTAATTGTCCGACGAGATATGCGGATTTCCGTCGGGGAGCGAATTAATTGCGCCGCCAAAGTTTTCCAATTCTCGGTGGGAACGCTCGAGAGGAAGAAGAGGTTTGCGGAAAATACGAAGATTGTGAGAGCAGACGTGGGGGCTTATGGATGCAGATACGCGCCCCAATTTTCCACGGTAAGAAATCCCCTTTCGAGGAAGTGACCTAATATAGCCGGATTGGGCTAACCAGCTCCATTCATTCCACCAAGAAGCCATATCATATTTTATAATTTTCAGGTCTTTTAGAATAATTAGCGAAATTAAGGTACGTCGACGGCTGAGTTCATTATTGCTGCCCTTGAATGTTTAACTGAGAAGTACTCAATGCAACGCAACGGCGGAAAGCAAAGAAAATATAATCCTATTGTTGTATTATTGTCCAATGAACACCTTAAAAAAGATTCTCGATTACGTGTCACTGGAGACTAAAGGCTATTAGCGGTCTACTTATAAACCTATAATTTGAATAAAGAATAATTTGTTAAATAAATAAACATAAAATTTAACCTTGTATACATGTATAAGATGCAAGGTGATAACAGTTTTCACTTACACAAACAACGAAGTATTATGAGTACGTATGTAGAGATGTATAAATAGAAATACATATATCACACCTACATCTGTAAACATCGCCACAATAGAATCTTACATTCCTATCGACAGCGTTGAAATACAATGTCCTATTTAGAATAAAATAATATCAAATAAAATACATATGAAGTGAATACCAGATTCTCTCTTACTAAGAATGAGCATTTATTAATCCATCGGATTTTTCATTTACTGAGGGGAAATTTTCGATGGTAAAATACTGTAGTTATTATAAACGTCGACTTTAATACATAGTTAACTATAATTAATCCCGTAGAAATATTTTCTTCCCAGAAATCCTGATTGAAGCAAAATTTCACCTTTTTAATCTTAATAACGAGACCCAAATACACTGCAAGTGAACACAACAGAACAAACCACTACTTAACAACTCTATTGGCTCCATTTACTAAAAACAACTCTAGAAAAAATCCCGAAAAATACCCCGAGGAAAAAAAATTGACGCGCATCACGTTCAGGCCGATTTAATTTCCGAAGATACGTACATTCCGCGAACAGGAATTCGAAATGGAACGCATCCGAACGATCCACCTATTACAACGTAGACGACAAAAAGAGACCAAGACGCCATCTCTCGTGCTATCGGCAAATGAATAATTCGAGAGGTCCAGAGGAAAAAAGAAGATCGCCACTCGTTAAAGGAACGAAGTTGTTTTCATTAAATCTGCCTCTCCGAGCAACAAATAAAAATGGACAGAGATCCGTGGGGCGCACGGCGAAAATCAACAACAGCAATTCCAACTCGGAATACTGCGGAACATGGGAATTCGGATTATTAAATTTCGCCCCGGGAACGAATAAAATAAATTTTATTCCCCAATATTGCGCGCGCGCGGACATAAAGATCCGCTTTGAACGCTCGCATCCAAATCAAACCGAACGTTAAGCTATGCCAAAGGCATGGTGATTCACTCTCTACCGGAAAATGGCAGAAATTGATTTCAAAAGCCGGAAACAAGGCAAATTGAAGCGTTATGGGAGATACTGAGAACTTAGGTTCGCCCACATTTCAGAACTAAATAAATTTAGCCACTTCCTACAAACAGCGATTATCGCTTCACTTTTAGCTTAAATTGGCATCATAGTGTTGATAAGCTATAGAAAACGAAGAATTTTGCTAAGGATGCAAACATGTATTTACAAAGAAAACTGAAATACATGGCAGCGAGGCTGATGTGCAAAGAGAAAGTACTTCCCAATCGGAGTGCCGTAAGTAATTTCTTGATGTGCCATATAATACTAATCAGTATCTTTAGCTCTTTACCTTGCATTATATTATCGTTTTATAGAATTTAGATGGTATGAACAGTAAACTCTCTATGAATAATGGGCTCTTCTTTATTAATTCGGATTCTTCCTGACATAAATGATGTTATACAGAACCGCCGATAGGCTGATCATAACTCGCCAGCAAATCCGCTCTAAATCAGCAAGGATTCCCAACATAAATGGTCTCAAGTCCCCCTTTCCGTGTCCTCAGAACAAGCAAGTCCCACCAATGTGCAATGGGTTTGTTTTATGTTATTTATTGTTTTACGAATTTTTAGTTGGCTGATGAATAGCATTGGAACTATTAGAAGACTCTTCCGCAAAGCGAAATATTAGAAAATTAAAATTAAAACGTGATCATACTTGTAAGTCCCATTAAGGAGATGCGTCCCACCGGTTCGAAAATACTGTTTTAGGGTCCGCTAACTCCGAGTCAATGCGTAAGTGTGCCGAGCGGGAATAAAGGTTGGAAGGCACTGGAGTAATGAGTCAATTTTAACCGAACTTAACATTTAACTACTTTAATCGTAACCAGTATTGAATGGATTTGAAAAGGAAAAATTGAGAGGATATACGTAAGCTAAATGACAGAAAAAGGTATGTATGAACAGTATCAAGGTCCCAAAACTGATGATATTGAGTACGCAGCAAAATAACGACGAAAAGAAATGAAATGATACATGGTACTAGCTATAAAACGTTGTGTACGAGAATGCATGTGTATAAGCTAAGGTAAAACGCAATGGCAAAAACCATAAAGGGTACGAAGCAGAGTGGTGAGACTTCGTTTATTCACCCAAACTAGGGAATGGCGTGAATGCTATTCACATGCGAGGGTACTTCTTTAACAACTCTCTCAATCCATCAAAACCAGCAGCAAAAACAAAACACGAAATTAATTCGAGGGTATAAATAAAATACCCGGAAATATTACGCGAGATTTCAGAAAAAGAAACAAAAAAATCGTTTCAAACATCGTGAGCTGACGTTCTCAAATGGCTACCTCGTGGTATCATTAAGCGATCTATTTTTCATCTGCAGCCAGACGGCATTTAAGAGCGAGATAACATCATTAAATAAACTCGCCCTTTATATCACGCGTCGAATTTCAAGAATTTAAGAGCTCAAATCCGTGTTTTTTTTCCTTCAATTCTTGCTCCACTTGAATTCGAATGTAGGCATTACTACTCACTGTTTCGGTTTGACTCGAAAAAAATGAAATCCCTTTGATCAAAAGCATGAAATAAGCACCGTTCTGAGACCACCGGCCATAAAATGAAAGAATAAACGACATGGCCTCAAATTTATCATAAGGATTTCCAACTCATTACTCAACGAAGTGAGTGATAAAACCGCAGTCGAGATTTAGTACAAAAAATTCAACATACGAATGCAACAGCATCAACTTCCCTCGGATAACCTTCGAATTTTAATAAAATTATCCGAAGCTGGTGATATCTCTCGGCAATATTTTCATATATATTTCTGGGGATTAAAATAGAAACTACGATTTATGATAGGATATCTGCTTCGCATCAAAGGAAGTGCATTTGAAAACTATGTAAAAATAATCCAGGAAGGTCTTTAGAACCAATTTACGACTAATGAATCACAGATTAAGAGTCTACTGAACAGAGAAATGGAGAACGATTGACGAAGTAATTAATCAACTCCGGCGATATTTGTTGGAATTTATTCATAGTCAGAAAGCTTTCGGTTGACGTAGTCAGATTTTGTTTTCAATTAACCAAATATTGACGAAGAATATAGATAGCTTTACCGGGAAAAGTAAAAATAAAAACTGCTCACACTGTATGTAAATATTCAGAAACTCAAATTTATCTTTCAATTAATCCCGTAGAAATATTTTCTTCCCAGAAATCCTGATTGAAGCAAAATTTCACCTTTTTAATCTTAATAACGAGACCCAAATACACTGCAAGTGAACACAACAGAACAAACCACTACTTAACAACTCTATTGGCTCCATTTACTAAAAACAACTCTAGAAAAAATCCCGAAAAATACCCCGAGGAAAAAAAATTGACGCGCATCACGTTCAGGCCGATTTAATTTCCGAAGATACGTATGTACAATCCGCGAACAGGAATTCGAAATGGAACGCATTCGAACAATCCACCTATTACAACGTAGACGACAAAAAGAGACCAAGACGCCATCTCTCGTGCTATCGGCAAATGAATAATTCGAGAGGTCCAGAGGAAAAAAGAAGATCGCCACTCGTTAAAGGAACGAAGTTGTTTTCATTAAATCTGCCTCTCCGAGCAACAAATAAAAATGGACAGAGATCCGTGGGGCGCACGGCGAAAATCAACAACAGCAATTCCAACTCGGAATACTGCGGAACATGGGAATTCGGATTATTAAATTTCGCCCCGGGAACGAATAAAATAAATTTTATTCCCCAATATTGCGCGCGCGCGGACATAAAGATCCGCTTTGAACGTTCGCATCCAAATCAAACCGAACGTTAAGCTATGCCAAAGGCATGGTGATTCACTCTCTACCGGAAAATGGCAGAAATTGATTTCAAAAGCCGGAAACAAGGCAAATTGAAGCGTTATGGGAGATACTGAGAACTTAGGTTCGCCCACATATCAGAACTAAATAAATTTAGCCACTTCCTACAAACAGCGATTATCGCTTCACTTTTAGCTTAAATTGGCATCATAGCGTTGATAAGCTATAGAAAACGAAGAATTTTGCTAAGGATGCAAACATGTATTTACAAAGAAAACTGAAATACATGGCAGCGAGGCTGATGTGCAAAGAGAAAGTACTTCCCAATCGGAGTGCCGTAAGTAATTTCTTGATGTGCCATATAATACTAATCAGTATCTTTAGCTCTTTACCTTGCATTAT